>CM048821.1:6596330-6821449 GCA_026586065.1 Dioscorea zingiberensis | reverse complement strand
AAATACTTATACTCAAAACTTCATTGTGAGAAACCTTGTATTAGTAATTAGTGAGAAATGATTCTAAAAATCTATTCACAATCAGAATGTAAAAAAGTTCCATGTTATCACCAAAATGATTTTTATGGGAAGAATTTCTATATAGATTGTTTAAATGTCTGTGTGAGTAATGCGCGTGCTGCTCTGTTACATCAATCAGTTCTTCTACCGCTTTATTGCTATTAGTTTGAATGCTTTTGAAATTTGAAAGAATCCCTAATTTCTAATATTATTCTAAAATTAAAAAAATGATGGAAGTTTAAATTTATCTTCTTGGCAAATTTTTTAAACATTTTGGAGCTTATATACATATAGTGCAATTACAATGTTGAATAAATTAGATTTAACTCTTCTTAAAATGTTCTCTCCTTAGTTGTCTTCATTGTTCTCAACCTTTAGCTTCTTGCTGTGCTTTGCACAGTCCTCCATCCGAGGATAATCTTTTGGTCTTTTTCTCATTCCTGGGTCCAAATGTTGGTTCCAACTGAATGCTTTCTCTTTGCACCTACCTATGGAATGAAATCAATCTACACCCCCTTTCGATTCTAGCTTCAAGATTTTCCAAGTGTTTCTTTCCTCATTTGGGATTTAATATCATCTTCTATGCAACCAATCTCATCAAGTATGACAAACAAAATGTCATAGTTAGCTCATTTCTGAACATTGATTCTATTAAATCTTTCGGCTTGACTCTCATCGGTCCAGTCAAATCCACTATCGGGCTAGTTTACATCTCCAAGTACACCAAGAGCCGGGATATTATTCGCTAAGCTGTGGTTTTGTCAAGACGGCTATTGTTTTCGCTTAACCTGTGCCTTCGCTACTAACGGAGATGTGTCTGCCTCTCAAAGCTCTCGCGACTTTTTCTCCACAAGTCGATACGCGACTATCGTTTCATTTCTAATGTATCCAAAGATCATATAAAACAACCATATCTACACACTCACTTTCAACTGAGAAAGATCAACATTACTTCTCTCAAGGAAGTTCCTGAACTCATGAATGCTTTTATACAGGACGAGCAATGCCCCGCTGTCACGCCAGATGTCTGCAGAAGGATGCTTGTTTTAATTAGACGATGCGGGACTATCACACAACAAATTGTATTAGGACATATATATGTCGTGTATCTTTTTACCTTCAAAATTCCTCTTTCTATAACTAGCTGTCTTCCAGCAGCCAATACAGCTCCCCTGCCAGGAAATCCCTGAATGCTGAAATACACCCTTTCTCTTCTTGCATTAACCAAAATTTTATATCGGTTCCTTCTACTGAAAAAGACAGTGATTTATGAATCAAAGTTAACCTGGGCTGTATATAAAATCTGTCTGGTGCTAAGTACAAAGATCCATACCTTTGTGTCTCTATAGGGCTTGTCGATGTGTCACACTAGTCTCCCTGCCCATCTTTGTACAAGACCCCCTGCCTTCTGCCATTACTTCAAAGACCTCTCTTCTACTCTGCATTTTTCAAAGAATTATTAAGGTTATTTACATACTTAACATGATTAAGTCAAATTAGTTGGCCCTTATCAAAATGTTTAAAGATTAGAGATGGATCAGGCCAAGATATTTGATGCATTGCTTCTGGAAGCTTCTGATCGAGGGACCGAGTAAACCTTCAAGGTTAACCTTTTACATCCTACTCCTGCATCTTAACCCTGCATTTTCAGTCAGTAATCTCTTTTCTGCATGAACATCATATACCAAAATTGAACTTATAATTTTCATGATTTTTCAAGTATATAACTTAAGTGATCATGTTTTGCCACTTACCACCAGTAGAAGAAAGATTGTTTGCATCTTACATTTGGACCCAGAAATCATGGTAGAATCGTAGAAGCTCATACCCGGGCTTTGGAAGTTAAGGTCAAACTTTTCGATGGAGTCCACAGGGAAATGAGAAGCATTACTATTAGGAGATAATAATAGTCCCTAATAGTCCCATATTCCAATAATTAAAACAAAATGCAAACTGATAACAATGAAGAAACTCAAATACATTGTTGTTTGCTTGAAGACTTACTGCTTCATACCAATGCTGCAGTTGAAGTATCTGAGCTTTATCATCCTTTGATAAGCCTTTGCCTACCTGTAAAACAATGTCAAGTGTTGGCTTTGACATGATAAATTTCATATGAAAGATGTGTTCTTGTAAAGTTTTATACACTCAAAATACACAAAACTCTTTTTGATTATTCATTTTTTTGCCTTCATTTTCTACATCCAGCATTAAAACAGTCAAAATATAAATCTTTGGAGAAGCCTAACTATAAAGAACAATTCTTAACCAACTTTTATAAGGAAAGTTGGTAACTTATTGATATTTTCGACAGAATAAAATCTAGAACCATAGGAAACCACCAAATAATTGGTGGATTGAAAAATCCATCGAAAAACCAAAGGCTACTTGGCCTAGTGGTACCGGTCCTTTACGCCAAATGTTCAGGGTTTTGAGCTTCCTACTCACAAGATGAGGGCATAGTGTGCATGAGTCTTCGGGTGTTTCATGCAATTATGCACGCCCGTCTTTGATCCCTTCAAGGGGCGCTTGTTGCCCATATATATATATATATAAAATTTCATCAATTTTTTTTTTTAATAAAAAAAGTGAATAAACCACATCATTTATTTATAATAATGATGAAAAACTATATCATAAAAAACCATGGAAAACTATAACATCTAAATGGAAGTGAAAACAAATAAGAAAATAAACCATATCATACATTATGAAACATTGATTGATAAAGAATACCAAAAAGAAAAAAAAATACATACTTGTATAATTTTATACGCACAAAACAACAAACTTTCCTCTATTATTTGTTATCTTCTTTCCGACAATAAACAAAATCCAAATAAATAAATCTATAGAGAAGTCTTAAACATTATGAACAGAGAGTATAACCAAGATCTACAAAATCTAATAATCCCACATCATCATTTGACTAAGAATTTTTACCTTAGCTGCTCTGCTTCTTGCTTTTTTCCAAAGAAGAGCAGCTCTTTTTGTTTTCTTATCACCAGAAACAGACGTCCAAAATGTTTCAAGCAAAGCAAAATCCAAGAGTATCCTCCTATTTTTAGCATCAAGACAGCAATCAGTTTAAACCATCATATGAATACAAATCAAGACTAAGAGATTGAAGGGATGGATATCATACCATTTCTCTGAGAAAAGCTTCTTTTTTTTGCGAAATCTTTTGTGAATCTTAAACAACTTCACTACTACGCAAATTCGAGTCATTGTTTCTACTTCAAGAGAGATTTGGTTCAGAGAATCAAAGATGAAATAAATTCCAGCCAATTCTGTAGATGAACTCGACTAGATCTCAAGAAGACTTCTTTTGGTCTTGTTCTTCGTAAACTTCATGGAATGTTGAGAAGTTGCCAAGCAAGTTCAATCAATTTTATTTTTAACTTGAATTTACTAAGCATTCCGCGTTTGGAGTGTTGGAAATTCTGATCCAACAACTCGTTTGCGTTGTGAGTGATCCTGTATACTATTCTTTTAATTAACAGTGTTTTATACACATGGAATGGGACAAGGAAGCAAGAAGATGGTGCTTTAGAAGAAATTAAGGATGTGTAAGTTGACTTTGCATACAGTGAGGACTTTGTGGCATATTTATTCTCAAGTGATAATGAGTTTGATTTGATTAAGACTAATTAAAAAAAGTTAATGGAGCTCATCATAAAAAAAAAAATATATATATATATATATATAAAAGAGCATGAAGTTCTCCGAAGAAGCGTTACTGCAAGGGCCACACAACCAAGGGGATGAAGACTTTGAGGAATACATTCCCACGGGTCCAACCAAGGCAACTGAGGGAAGCGTTCCTCCAAACTGCAGTTTTTTTTTTCTTTTCTTTTTTTTGAGAAATATGAGCAGTAAGTTGTAAAGAAATCAAAGACGTGCACAAGCCTCTGCGGAGCAGACATGAGAGTGGGGCCGTGCACACGTGGGCGCTGGGATCACCCATCATAATCACTATTCACACTTCCAAAAATGTGCTATCATTCGTGAATCAAACTTGAGATCTCTTGATCATTGGAATTTTTGAAGGGACCGAGATACCAAACAACCCGTTTTTATTCTATGAATGCATGAATCTGATATGTAACACCAACTAGCCTCTTGGCCTAATGGTACTGGTTCCTGCGTAGGCGTGTTTTCTTAGACGCACTCATGTAGGTGAGGGCTCAAGTCTTGTGCTCTTCTCTTGTAGGACACTTGTCAACTTTGTAAAAAAAAATAAAAAAGAAACTGCTATGTAACACTTATTAAAAAAAAATTATTTAGATTGTATTCATTCAATTAATGATTAAATTTAATTAATATTTAAATCTATTTATTAATAATTAATTTCATAAAATTAGTTGTATTTTTTGGTTGAATAATTTGAAATAACTTAATAACCTCTTCTATCTTTTTCTTAAGCATCATGTTAGTGTTTTCCTATGAATACGCGTCCCAAACTTTATTGCTAGGGTTTAAACTTCGTTGGCATGCGAGTAGAATTTTCTAAGCAATATGCGCCTGGACTCTGAAGTCTTGAATGAATAGTGTGCTAGTGTGCTATAGACAAGTAGTAACCGGTTGACTAATTACAGTAACCCAACCAGTCTTTTTAAACCTTTATTTCAAGAATGATTATGTTTAAATTTTAAGCATGATGACTTATCAAAAACATATAATAACAAATAAATATCAAATTTATTGTATATAATTTTAAAATACTGAAGATTAAGCAAAAGATACACAAGCTTTTTCAGAGGGATCAATGATCATAGTGTCCTTACATTGTGAATATTCAAACAATAAATCAAAAAAGGAAAGAACAAAATAGAATTGAACAGAGCCCTCAGAGAAGTAGTAACTTCACATAAAATGAATCCATCCTTCATGCAAGACTTGCAGCATCCCTTTAACCAGAATAAAGAACATCAATCAGCAGTATGGTCATCGATCGGCATGGACATTGGTGTGACTTTGCAGAATTAAGCATTTGGTGGAGAGCCATTTGCAACACCACTTAACAGTTTTTCATGATCAGTTGTGACTACTGTGTCAAATGACAGATAAACACATGCATTATGGTAAGGAAAAAGAAAACGATGCCGATGTAATGTAGAAAGAACCACTGATAGAGATCAATTACCAAAAAACTTCACAATTTTGTTACTAGGATGTCATCTCTTAATTCATGGAATGAACCATGAGTTGATGATAATCGGTGAAGTTGATCCCATTCAAACGCAAACAACAGAGGATCTGCTCTGGTAATTCTTCTGGTTTATTTCCCTGTAAAAAGAAAAAGAGTTTATATGGGCACATAAATAGGCAAAAGATGCATCTTTAGAGGTCCCATTTTTGTGAAGAAAGAGGTTTGCATCACCGGCCCCTTATATAAGAAAGCATTTTGATCTTTCGGACAAAAAAAAAAAAAAAAAAAAAAAGCCTTTTGCAGGGAGGACTAAAAGAATGGAATGACAAATAAAAGAAAGAAAGAAAAAAGGTGATGCTAAACATCAGGCAATGATTACCTGGATTGTCAAACCGATATCTAGGACACACACCTTCAACCTGTCTAGAAATGACTCAAACCCTTTTCTTGATATATAACTAAATCTGTGCATATCCACGTCAATCTCAAAATAGTTTTCTCCCTGCCAAACATGTGTATAGAACAGAATGTCAGAGTGATGAATCAGAAACAAACTCAATATTAGTTTGGGAATAGTTAAATTTTTCCAAATGAACCTAAAGTTCCTTGTATCATGAGAAACACAAGCAGTTGGATGGAATTAATCCAATATCTTATATCTATCACAAACAGATTTCACCAAAACACCCAACCATACCAGCCCCAATGCAAAGGCCTGAGGGCTCCATTAGAAAATCAGTGCTTTTGATCTCTTGATGCAAAGCAAAAGCCACCCAGGTGATCTCCTCCCACAGTATGTGACTACTGGAGAATTAAATTATATACTTTGCTAACATAATTAGCATGTCATCATGCTTGGTGAGGCATATCACCATTGGCATTGTATACCTGTATATCAAAGCCGGAAAGGAAGTTGGAGGCTTCTCTTGAAGAAACATATACAAAGTGCCACATTACTATGGACTGTTGTTCATCAATTCAAAATTTGAAGGAAAAAAAAATGTCTCATGTCCCCACTATATTGAAGTTGCTAATTGAAAATATGATGATGGCTAGTTATTGATATTTTCATGTAACTTGAGGACTAAATGTGCAGACAGACCATGAAAGGAGAACAGATGGTCTCATAGTTTTGTTGGCAGCATTCATAAGTGTGGCATGTAAAAGAAAATCTTAAAATTGAACATTCTTCCAATATGGTTATGATTCTTATAATGATAAAGGACAGTAGTGATGATGCCATCAGATGGCACAGTTAGGATTCTTATTATGATAAAGGACGGTACTTATGATGATGGTAATAATGATAATAAGTTAATTCCTGCCCACTCATATGACTTTAGTGTAACATTCATCCCTTTGATTCTATAGCAGACTCGACAAAAAGTTAGTGCTTTCATGACTTAACAAGGGTTTAATAATGATGGAGGACATCACAATCAAGTAAAAGTATGATGCCAGACAAAGCTTTAGTTCATATTGATTGTGCCCATATAGTTTAGTAAGTTATCAATTCAATTAATGAGCGTCCTAGCAAATCATTCACCTTAAGTACAAGAATAGCTAGGATCTTGTTGTAAATAACACAAACTAAAACAAGACTTGGGCACAAAATTAACATTATCTGAAGTCATGAAACAAGTATGCACATATTCAACCCAATTTGACCAGAATAAATACTGAATTACTGACTGATGTATACCATACTGCATGAACAATAGAGATAGATCAAACAAATACTTGGACTTTGCTGATAGGCATTCTAAATTCCATCCTATGTAATTACTTGGCTTTAATTAGGTGGATTAGGATTATTAGAGAATATACAAAAGATACAAGATTTGAATGTCAAAAGAGAACATACCAAGTAGAACTCATGCTGAGGACGAGAAAGAACAGGCTTTTCATTGTATGCATGCATAAGCTTCCTCTCTGCTGCATTTAAAGGAAGGTCATCCACATTCATCACTCGGCCTAATATTTTTAACCTTTCTCGAAAAGGAGCAATTGTGTCCATAGGAAAGCCTTTAACCCTTTCAACTTCATCATCGATTAACCTCTATTTGCAAATAAAAGATGATCTAAAATCAGAGAGGATAATAAACAAATTGATGGAAGAAAAGAGACTCCAACCAAAATATTTTTCACAGCCAAAGTTCTAGAGAGATCCTTTCGAGACACGTATTATATAATTTAAAACTATCATAAATGCAGTACTGAATTGATTGGATTCAAGCCAACCGGCCCAAAATATCAGCTAATAGTATTAAACACAATCATTGTAAAATAAATCTAATCACTGGGAAAGAAGCAGAAAATGAAGTAAAGCAAGAACCAAACTCAAAACAACCCATCTTACTCTGATATTTTCTTGGAAATTTACTGGAAGTTCTTTAGAATAGCTTTCTGAGAGCTTAAAATATAAAAACAAAGCTCATTCCTTCTCCATCAGGTTCACCCTGAAAGATTGTAGCAGGATACAGTGGAACCTGGGAGAAGTTCCATGAAATTTCAATTAGAGAACTGTTTGATAAGATAGCTGGAAACAACTTATGTTAAATTCATGACAATTTGGAAACTTTTAAAAGGTACAGACATAGAAGATGCTGAAAAAAAATAAAGAAAGCATTTCTCTCTTGGATTTGACTTCGAGTATCACAAAATAATAGAAGTATTGGCACTTTACTGAGTGCCAATAACTCAATAATGAGTTGAATATTTTTCGTGTTACTCCAACAAAATATCTACATAGGAGATATTTGTTATTATCTTAACCAGAGTAACTACCATGTAGAATTATTCCTGAAAAAAATTATTACAAAAATCAGGAGATAAATTTATAAAAAGATCCCTTTTCTTGAACTTTTACACCAAAACCTACAATTCAAAAGTCAAATGACTCAAATCAAAGAGTAGTACAACTAGCTATCAACAACAACCATTCTTACCCCAAGCAAACATTTTTCACAACTTATAATGCTTAATTGGATGCTCATATCCCACTCCCATCTATATACCCAAATCCTCCTGCTTTCTTTCAGTTAATTTATTCACTAGATCACTAATGAACATATAGTATCTACAAAAGTCTCATGTTTCCTTCCCTACATTCTCCACCTTCACATAATATATTTGTTCTACATGATCTCTATAGAGATAAAGAGTAGTTAAATATAAAATCAAATAAAAGGAACACCTTTTCTTATTAAAAATCACATTATAATGAAATGATCTAGTTTGGGATGATTCTTAGGTCCATCAAGTGCCTTGTTCATTAATGCTTGGCATACTATATGATGCTAAATTCGCTTTAGACTACAATTAGGCATCTGATCTTCATCTCTACTTGGATAAAGTCATCATTACAATGAGTGCCCAGTTCCAAAATGTGAACAGCTACAAAACACATACCTGGACATTAACAATAAGTATGGGTGGAAACTTGCAGGATGTATCTACTACTGGGAGTTCGACAAATCGAGCAATGTGATCAATCTTCCGCTGGGATAAGTAGACATCAACTCCAAAAGGATAATATGCTGCATAGTTAGGAGCAAAATCTTTCTTCTTATCCCTGGAATGAAATCCAGAGAGGATTCAGTAGTCAGCTGATCAAGTGTAAGTATAGTTACCAAAAAAGCATTCAATATTATTTTCTAAAGTGGAGCAATATTGAAAGCTCTCTAGTGTAACATTGAAAATAAATAAAAAATTGATAAATGGGAGGTCATAACTGACCTAAAGTAATTTTCTCCCTGACCAAATGTACATGGCTCCAATTCCCTTGACCAACAATTCAACATTTTTTTTTTCTCAGCTGGGCAAAAAAGGTACTTGAGATCCTCAAGCAGTGGTCTTTCAATGAAGCCCTTTAGTAGAAACTGTGATGCAAAAAGTTGAAAAAATAGTCAGAGAAATTAAATTTGTTGGGATTCTCCTTATTATGCATATCAGATTGGAAGAACTCTGAAATAATTTTACATATAGCTTCTTGTAAGAAAAGAATCAAAAGCACAAACACCACTTTTTATTTATTAAGAGGTCAAAATTACACATGTTTAATATCAATCTATGGTGGTCACAGTTGAAACTAACTTTAATGAACTAGTCTTGTACTTATTTGCCTTAGAATTCATTCATATCAGCGTTGATACTCCATCTCAAATTTTGGTACTTAAATGTCATAAATTCCTTACTATTACTATTGCAAGTAGATTGGTGTTTTCTGAACATCAAGAACTTCTTGAAGAAAAGGAGAAACCAGTAAAATTCAGAAACATTTTATGGTTGCAGAACATTCTTATTGTTGGGTTCAAAACAATAATCCCACATTGCTTATGGAAGAGAAGTGTAAAGGGGTTTAAAGAGTAGGGACCCATCTTCATTAGTGTGTGAGGCATTTTGGACTTGTCCTAAGAACAAAACCACTTGGGCCTCTTGGTTTAGGCTCAAGTGGACAATATCACACTAATGTGGAGGATGTGCTTTCTACCCCTGGGACACCCTTCAAGTAGTATCGAGCCAGCCTTCTCCGGTCCTAAGGCGGTGTGGAGGAGTCCCCGAGCATCAAACAATGGTATGAGGAGATCCCCGGTATAGCGTTGTGATGGAACCATGGTTGCTCTTGGGAAAAGCAGTGCAATGGGCCATGACATTGACACTGAACCGCTTTGAGGGAGGATTGTTGGGTTCAAACAATAGTCCTACATTGTTTGTGGAAGAGAAGTGTAAGTGGTTTAAAAAGGTAGAACTCCATCTTCACTAGTGGGAGGCCTTTTGGGCTTATCCTAAGAACAAAACCACTTGGGCCTTAGTTTGGGCTCAGTGGACAATATCACACTAATGTGGAGATGTGGTGGGATTACTGGACGGTCCTTCACTTATCATGGGCTAATAGGTCACACTCAAACAGCTCCATACCAACTACCATATTTGGTTAGCTGTGGACTCGGATCAGTATTCTTCTAAGAGCTTAGGTCAAATTGTTGTGAGGGACGTAGATAACATATCCAATAGGAAGTCTAAGAAGATCAGTCAATCCATTCCTTCTTCCATTGTGATTGCTATCACCTCTGATTAAATTGGATCAATTTCAAGTCAATTGATAATTTTAGAAAGTCATTCAAAAATTACTTATATTAGGGTTTGTTTGAAGATTCACTGAATATGGTGTTCAGTGAAATTGAACCTCACCTTACCATTTCTAGTCTTTCCACAATCCACCTGGAGATTCTTATTTAGGATATTTATAATTGATGCTTAAGCATATAAATCCAGTATTCTAGAGTAGACACCACTATGAAATTTAGATCTCATAAGCTTCTCCGATTACATGTCAGCCACTAATGAACTAGGGAATGTCTACACCTCTTTTTCCAACTCTATTTCTAGCTCACATATCTTCGTTATCGGATCTGGCCTCTAAAATTTGTACCTTAGAGCAAGAAGCATTTGCATCATATTATTCCCTTTTTAACAATTATTAAGGTAATTTTTAGCTACAACTGGATAATTAATACATTAAAGTCACTTTTATTTTAAGAAAAACATATTTCATTCTACCATGTTTGTGGTTCATTTAGAACTTGTCATTTTGCCGGCCTGTTCTTTGATGAGATGTCAAGGTTGAGATAAACAGATCTACTTTCTCCAGAATGATATTGCTTGGAATTTTTCGGGAAAAAACAAATTCCTTGAACAAAATCTAAATCCAAAAGTATGTTGCACAGGCAACTCAAAAGTGGGCTAAGCCATGTGAAATGCTAGAGGAAAATAGAGAAATTTGAAAATACATGCATATCATCTGAGAAATATTGGATGAGTCAGGAGACACAAAACAAATGCATATGAATCAAATATATTGGATTAAGATGATGTCTATGATTTAGTTGATCTAAATAATAGCTTTGTAAGAACAGGAATATAATAGCAAAACTAACTCTATGGAAAGAGAACATGATAAAGGGACATGTTGAGGAAAAACAATTGATCAAATTTAATTCAAGCCAGAAACGAACACATCTGAATGGTTAACAACTGAGGTACTTACATAGTGTAGGAGCACCTCCAGATTTCCACTTGAAAGAAAGCTTCAGTGGTGTTTTCTTCCTGGAGTGTGGTGGGCTGGAACTTGGAGATCTTCTCTTTTCAACAGTCAGAGCAGTAGGAGCAAGACAGGGCAAGCAATTGTTTGGCAAAAGACCACAGTTGTCTAATATTCCATCTCCTCCAACACCATCACCTTCATCTACAGATTGGCTGGATATATCATCATGGCTCACAAAAGGCTTTGCACCATTCAAATTGACATCAGATTGAGAATTCACACCATTCACAGAGTTTCCTATTAGCTGGTCTCCTAGTTTTGAGCTCTTCTGCTTTCGGTCAGAGGACGAGGCAAGGGGTGTACCAGAATGAACCTCACGATTACCTTCTTTGAAAGAGTGCATATTCGATGCGCTTTCAAAGCCATTTAAAGACAGGACATCTGTTGAAAATTTTGTCAGGATGCACAAACCTCAAAGTCTTAAAAAGTTTATCACCTACTGCAAAAAACTGGATATAAACATCTCAGCATCACATACCGTCCTGAACACTGAGGAAATCATCGTCACAGTCTGACTCCATTATCCCTATAGTGTCAAACCAAGCCTCCTCAATACTCCCTGGTCAAATAAGAGAAATTAAAGGAGCTCTCATCAGTTAGTGGCAAAACGTCATATAGAACAGACATTAGTGTGGAACGAAAGAGGATGATAAAATAAGTCTCAATGAACCAATAGAACTACCAAGCCGTTTACAGTAGAATAGTGGCCTCAAACACAAATAGTATATAGACTGTGACCTCAACAAGATTCGATCTTTTGTTTATATTCCATATTTAGTATAAGAAAAAAATCTTATCTGCTCTCACAAACAGGCTTTAAGATTTCATCCAAAGCATGTCAAAGCTGCAAACTAGGGATCCAAAATCCAATATGAAAATCAACACGATGTCCGCACAAAACCCACAATCAAACACCACTGCAAGCACTGTTCAACTTAAAAAGCGCAATTATCCAAGCTTGAAATCCCCAACTACAAACAAGCCATCAATTCGCAATGCAGCAACATGGTCACCAAATCCAGCTCAAACTCATCGCACAACATACCAGATCTAAAATCCGGCAAAAAACCAAACACGACGAATATAAACAAACCGACCTTGAAAGGTGGGATTGGAATACGTCGGCGCCAGCTGATCGGCGCGTTCCGCTCCGGGGATCTCATCGATCGTCTCCATGGCCTTTCGAGACGAGACCCTCCGCCTGATCCCCATCCTCCTCCGCTTCCGTGTCCCATCCCCGCTCCCGCGCCGCGCCCTCACGCACCCCTCCGGCCTCGAGACGCAAGACCCCATGATCGACCTCGCTCTCGATTTCACAAACTCCACCAAAAGCCAAGAAGACGATCAACAAAATCACGACGACGACGTGCGACCATGGTTTCCGAGTCCCATTGGGCGTGGGCCCCCCGGGTAGCGTGTGGTCGTCAGCTGACACGTGTCGATAGCGTCGGCGCAGCACGCGCGTGCTGTAGTCTCGAACATCACGCGTGCGAATTTGTAGTACTACCTGGGATGGATTCCTCTCTTGGGAAAACGGACACACAGTGAACATCGCACGTGTGGAGTACTTAATGTGATCTCGAGTCCCAAGAAGATTGCGACTCTGGGCCACACGTGGCGGTTGGGCTGTACGCGCACAGTGAGATATCGATGGATGGATATTCCTCGAATTTTATTTATCTTTTTAGTGGAATTTAATAATAAAGTTTAGGGTTTATTTAATTTATTTTGCATGGACATTTATTAAATTTTAATGTATTTTCTTATGGGAATGAGTAACTTAATTTAAGTTGATTATTATTTTTAGATTAATGGTGTTTAAAGCCTATTTTTCAGGTGTGAGTGTGTGTTTAATTAATTTATCTTTCATGTTGTTGGACCACTTCATCAATCTTTAAAGGCACATTGTGGAATAAAAGTATTGTACATTTGTAAGTAGTTGTGAATGAATGAATGGCAATTTACAGTTTTTTTGTTATATCAATAATTATTATAAAATTTGCATTAAAATTTATTTTATTGAACATTATCAATTATCATTAAAAAATATTTTAAAGTTTAATAATTATCAAAATAAAAATTTATTATGTCAAAAAAATTATATTGATGATTAAAACTGTTGCATTGACAAAAAAAAAAATCTTGTTCTTGTAATTGCTAAACTAGTTTGATATAGATCTTGTCACCCATATAAAGTTTGCCATAATTTAAAAATATTAATAAAATGTTCTATAATAAAGTTTCTTAGCTAATTATGATGATTATGACCGTCATTACAAATTATATTTCTTGTAATATATTTTGTCTTTTATATTACGGCGTAAAAGATGCCGTATTGGTTTCGATGTTACCTTTCTTGTGAAGAGGCAAGCGTTCTAATCTTGGCTATGTAATGTAATCTTCCTATATAAGTTTTTTTTTTTCCAAATATGATATGAGTAAGGCTATTCGTACCGACCAAACTGACCAAATAGCATTACCGAAACCATCTCCTCCACCCACGTTTTTTCAGGATCATCAACACCACTTTCTCGAGAAAACATGGATGGAGGAGATGGTTTCGCTAAAGCTATTCGGTCAGTTTCTATATGGACTTGATTTGAGCTCGAGTTCAATTTGGTTTGAGCTAAGTTTAGTTCAACTTAAAAAGGAAATGAAGAAAACATGCCTAAATTGTGCATCTATCCAAAACTCAAGAAAGCATACATCTTGGCTATGCAAAACTCTGTCTCTCTCTTGTTTACTCCTATTTCTTTCCAGTCATATCCATGTGGGGATTTATCTGTTTGCTGCCTCTATATATGAAATAACAAGATGCCATGCATTGAAAATCCCTATCAGTATCAACAGGATACTAATTTAGGTCAATGTCTCTTCATAAATCAAGGAAACAAAACAATAATAAATTTAGTTACAAACTTACAAGGGTGAAATCAAATGCAAGAAAACTAAACAATAATCAATAGCAGCAAATCAACAAAAGAAATGCATCTTCCATTCGCTTTAAAGAAAAATGAGATACATCTGTTTGGTGTTCAACTTTTAGTAAAAAAAATGGCCGGTTCGTATCAATACAACAGAAAACATCATTCTAGATGATTTTAACCACATGATTGACTCACTGTGCCAGCTTGTTTTACATTTGCAAGCTATACATATGGAAGGAAATTTGAATTCTACTCAAGGAAAACAATGATTTAATTCCATAGCAAGGCCTGATGCTGTAAGGTGTTTCCTAAGGAAATGTCAAGAGTGTTGATTAGAACACCCAGTTCATTGCAAGAAGGATTAAATAAGGTGCTGAGCAGTGAAGATGTTTA
Source organism: Dioscorea zingiberensis (assembly GCA_026586065.1). Lineage (NCBI taxonomy): Eukaryota > Viridiplantae > Streptophyta > Magnoliopsida > Dioscoreales > Dioscoreaceae > Dioscorea > Dioscorea zingiberensis. Next base: position 6,806,811 of record CM048821.1, on the reverse strand, counting down.
TGATTCAAAGAACTTCCGTTTTCTCTTCTGCTCTTTTCTGGCTTGCACTTTCTCCTCAAACTCATCATCGACCATCTTCATCCTTGCAATACGTCTAGCCTTGAAAACCTGAAAATTTTGAATTCATTGAAGACCAATCCGACTTGGAAAAAGAAGAAATCCCTAGAACAACATATTGCATAGGATTATTATTTAAAACCCTCTTAACAAATATACCATGAGGTACTGTGCCAAATGTGTCTCAGTTATAAACAGGCATCATGACCAGAAAATTATTTTGGAACCTTAATATTTCCATAATTTATTCATTGTCTTGGTCATTATCTTTATCAATCTTTTTCTATAATATGAATTTTGAAGTCTATGTTGTGATTGAGAAAGAGGGAAGAAAGAAAAAAAGGATTATTCTATTCTTTTATGTGGTTGCATGAAGAAGAAATAAATGATTGGATCAATAAAATTGACTTTTCTTTCTTCTCATCATTTTCCATGGCAGCCATTTCTTATTTTTCCTTCATTGAATTACCCTATCGATAGTGATACAAATTAATGTTATTGTGGCATTCAGCCCAACCAAAACCAGGTGCACAAACTACTTGGGTACGGAGAAAAGCATAAGATTCTACAGTTTACTGACCTCCAAAAGGCTAGATTAATATATTTTGTATAAACTTCCTATAACAGCGAAAAGTATGGAAGATAGAATAAATTCTTCTCTGGAATCTAGCTCTACGTTTGAAGCCTGGCAAGAAACTTGAATTAGGGGGAACAGAAGGACCAGAGAAATCTTAAACTTCACCCTAGCATAATTCTATCTCTTGGTACTTAGCTTCATTAATCAGATAGTTTATCCATGAAGGTTGGACGAATCATAATTAGTTTCCAACATAAAATTGAACTTCAATTAATTGGTTTACCCAAAGGAACTTCCAGTCAGAGAGCATACACAAAAGCCCGGATGAATCATCAAAATAGGTAAACAATCTCAAGAGTGCATGGAAAATAAAAATATAAAAAAGGCCGGCCCTCAAACATAAAGAAAATGTTGGGGAAAAGGAAAGATGCAAACAAGTGAATTTGTACAGGAGTCAGTACAAGCTCCTATCTATATAGAAACAGAACCCTTCACAATATAAATGGTAAACTAGAAGTAACTTTAGTTTGGAATCAAATTCCAGATAGTTGGCAAAGTATTATCCTTAATGGTTAGTTTTTACCACCATGACTGAAATCAGAAATGATAAACCATGTTGCTGTTTTATTTAACAAAAAGCAAACTTCTAAAATTAAATTTTACAAATGCAAGATTTTGGCAAATTGAACTTTAAGCAGATTGATTACAATCATGCCCACTAAGGGAAAATAATAAAAATATAACCAGAATGAAAAAGTAGCAAGCAGGAAATAAGAAGGCTAACCTTAGTTATATGCTCAAGAACCTCATTCTCTTTACAATCATATGCATCCAATTTCTTTCCTAGTTCATCTTCTATCACTTTAATGAGACGCTCATCATTCTGTACACAAAAATAAAATAAAATGACAAGTTGAATATTGTAATAAAGAAAATACAGATTATAAGAGCAAAACAACTGCATATGACAAAAAAAAAGGATATATGAGACAAATTGCATAACCTGAATTTTACAGAACACTTTGACTCATCTATCCTAGCAAGTTTCCCCTCTTTGTAAATCCATTGATTTGTCTAACTATTCACTAACACTTGATCAAGTTTTGGCCTCTGTACATTCATGAATTTTATCAATATTTAATCCTATTTTTTCCATCGAATTTTACAGATATGCCAAGTTTTGGACTTTGGATTTGGTTCAGTCAAAGGAGTAAAGAATAAAAACCAATAAAAATTGGGTGTCTGTAACAACATTGCTCAAGGACGTAAGATATTTATGCACCCTAAAGACATCCAAATGCGTCAAGCATTTAGGCACTATCTGGTTAGTAAAAAAACCTTCGATTAAGTGTGCTATACATGCTTTACTGCTACTCTGAAATTCTTTACACCAACTTAATCCAAGAGTAACTATTTCACAGGGCAATGGAAGTAACAACCCCTACAGCCTGAATCTCATCTAAATGAAATAGGCAAAAGAATCTAAACTGACCACAATAATAACAAATTAGTAGTAAATATTATTTTCAATAGTATTAAACAAAAATAATAGTCACCAATCACAAATGATCAATTAACATGATAGTAAGTACTAAATAACATACTAAAAGTTAACCAATAATTTTATCACTCGATTAATCTATCACTCATCAATATTTTAAATCAATTTTTTTCTTGTCTATATGAATCCATCCAAATAGTAATTAAAATATAAATCATTTTCAGATTAAAAATCATATTCATCTTATATTCTAACTCTGAACTATAACAAACCCAATAATTTGTTTAACATAAATGGGCCATATGTGTATACCATGTTGTCAATAAGAAGTATCCTCCAAACTTGAAAGGTCATCTGGTATTAATATTCTTCCTTTTCAAATCAGACCTAAGTTACGAAAAGCACGAAAAACTACACAGCCAAAATATTTTTGACACCTAACAGATAATCAACAGTCTGTGGGGTAAGCATTCATGAGTGCTCCAAAGAATGTCCACATTCCTCTATGATGCAACCCTAGATGTGAATCCTCTTTGTTCATTGTTCGAAACTTTGAAACATACAATAATTCAAATTTACAATCTTTAGACTTTTGACAATTATCTCAAAGACCTTTTCTCATATTTTTATGGAACTAGTTGCACACCCAGTGTACTCATAAATTTTAATTGCCAAGGTCAACTCCTCAAATTGCTATTTTCTACATAGAACTTGGTTGCTTCAGAATAGTTTTGATTTATGATTCTGGAAACAAATATTGCATGTACGGACTAGGAGTCATAAAGCACAAAAAAATCCAGTGGCTTCCATCCTTTTTGAAATATCAAGGTGATAATCTACACCCTGCAAGATTGGCATAAACCTATGTCTCATGCATTAAAAACATATAGATATACCCTTATTAGAAGAATATAAGAATCTACAACAGACTAAAGGGATCAATTAAACAAGTAGCACTTGCAAATACGTAATCTTGTAAGTAATGAAGCCTTGGGTTATAGGCTTCTGTTGTAAATGCCAACCAATATGACAGCTTGCTCGATCTTTCATCAATCTCAAAATGAAGATGCAGCCCTAGATGTGACAATTTTTTTTATATATATAAAAAAACACTAGTAACTTCCACAACCCTACACACACACAGGCGACACACACACATTTCTCACCGAGAATAAAATTTCTAATAACATCCATCTACAACTCAATTCCTAAAAGAAAAAAGAGTCTGGACTAGGAACACATGTTGATACAAAATTTTGCTTAGTTTTCAAGAGTTCAGTAACATGTCACCACAATCCTCAAATAGTTAGTAACAATGCCAATTCCTATTCAAATGCAACATATCATAATGCTAATTTTTCACCAAATGCAAGAGTGACTGTTTGAAAGATCAATAATCTTATCCAACAAAATAAGTTTTAGGAGTAAACCTGGGTTACAAAGCTTATGGAAAGCCCTCCTCGTCCAGCTCTTGCAGTTCGTCCAACACGGTGGACATAGTCACGTGGAAATCTTAAACATGAAGAACCAAATTTTTATGAGGGCATTATAGCTTATAGAAGAACTCTTTAAAAAAAAAGGTTTAAATTTTAAATTCAACCTTGGAATGTCATAGTTTATGACAAGATCAACTGTTGGAATATCTAAACCTCTGCTGGCTACATCAGTGGCAAGCAAGATAGGAATTTGACCAGATTTAAATTTATTCACTGCAGCAAGCCTTAATGATTGAGATTTATAAGAATGTAGAGCCGCTGCAGAGAGCTCAAGCTCTTCCAATAACAAATTCAAAAGATGGCAAGTCCTGCAAGGACATTGGAAGGTATCAATGGCCTAAGATTGCCTAAGCAAGTAAACAACATAAACCTTAACTTCATCTAATAATAAACTAAAAAAGTATGATATATTGAAATGTAAACTTTGCAAACATAGTATGTGCATGTGATTGCTCAAATGGTAGAACTTATATGAAGGGGTAGAGATTTTCTTTTCTTTCTTCAATATAAAGAGATTTAATAGGTTACATTTAACCTGTCTCCAAAAGGACTTCAAATCTCAGCAAGGAGAAAAATTGATGTTATTATGAGGCCACCTTAGGGATATGATGGATGCCGAGTAGCGTATGCACCAATCCAGTAATTTGTAGATCAGTCAAGTGTTAATAAGGTGCACACTAGTAGTTAGAGATTCAAGAGATCTGGCACCTTAAAGATCCCCCTTTTATTCATAAGCCTTCTTGGACTCTTTTGTTAAAAAAAGGCTTCACAGACGATAATAATTAGCACTAACATCAACCCTAAGCAAGAAATCGTTTCCTTTGTTAAAAGCTTTGTGGCTCTAGAACTTACTTGTTTTTTTTTTTTCCTTTTTAGATCCTGTGAAATTATAGACCTTCCTCATCTTTTAGTTGTATAGAATATCAAAACATGACAGGTGATATGAGCGTAAAAATGCTCAGAAACATTCTAAGGTTAGCGAATAAAAAAATTATCATGACATATTTATTCTTCCAAATTGCCAACATACCTGCATGTAGAAACAAATACAATGGCTGAGCGGATGCTCTTCTCCTTCATCATTGACAAAAGGTATACAAGATAAACCTCCTTCACATTTTTAGGTGTCACAATGTAATGCTGGTTCAGAGTTTCAACTGTATTAAACCCCTCATATCCTTTATAGAAGTAAGATCTATCTCCAGAAATCTCATGAAAGGCTTCCATGTCATCTGTCAGAGTCGCGGAAAATAGAAGAGTTTGCCGATTTCGGGGTAAACATTGATAAATGACTTTGAGTTCCTCCGCAAAACCAGCATCTAAAACCCTATCTGCTTCATCCAAAACTAGAAACTTCAAAGAAGAAAACAACTCACAGTTACAATACTGAATCAACAATGACAAAGTATGTACACAGCATCAATCAGCACAAAATCCATGGCCCTTATATTAGAAATTTGATGTTTTATAACAGAAATTATCAATTATCAGATCCGGAACATTGTAGTTGTAAATGGAATATAGCTTCTATAAGACAAAAAATAATAAAGTACATAAAGAACAAGTCTAGAAGATACATTACTAAAAGAGCTTGTACATAACAATTTCTATAATTTACTACTTCTGCATGACCAAGAAAACAACATTGTTTTCATAGCAAAACGAGGACAGGAAACTAAGTTGAGAAGAAAGGGTTTTCAATTTACAGGGCCACAGGTTTACAAACATTGTATCAAAAGTTTGGATGAAATAAAAAGCCTTCCCATGGCCATAGTGTCAACCTATTCAAAAAGCTCAACAGAAATACATCTCCTTGAACCCTAAAATTGATAATTGGCACTCATCTAACATGAAATACATTTGATTGATATGAAACTAGTAAGAAATAAAGAATTCAACATGTGAAATACTACTTGAAACAAAAAAATACCTTGATTTTCGAGAACACGGCAGGCAAATCAGTGCCATTCTCAAGAAGAACTTTGATCCTCCCAGGTGTGGCGACAACTATGTGCGGCCGCAGCGCTAGAGCGCGGGCCTGACTAGTCATATCCATCCCCCCCACAACCACAGTGCATCGCACATTGAGCGAAGAGCCGAGCGCGCGGAACTGCTCCGCGAGCTGGCAGGCGAGCTCGCGGGTCGGGGTGAGGACCAGGGCAAAGACGCCAAAGGGGCACTCAGCAAGGCGGTGGAGGATAGGGAGGGCGAAGGCGGCGGTCTTTCCGCTGCCGGTATGGGCGACGGCGGTGACGTTAGAGCCGGAGAGGATTCTGGGGATGCAGCAGCGCTGAACGTCGGTGGGGCGGCGCATACCGAGCTCCCGGCAGGTGGCGGCGGCCCACTGGCAAAGGCCGAGGTCGGAGAAGCCGATGGTGGCCGTATCGTCGTCATTATTCGAGAGAGAAGGGGCGGTGGAGAGGGGGGCGCGGAGGGATGAAGGTTTTGGAGGAGGTCTAGTTTTGCCGGAGAAGATGCTGAAGGGTTTCTCGTCGGGGTTTTGGGTCTCCGTTTCCATTGTTCGTTGTTCAGAGGGTTTTTTGGTAGAGCGACTCAAAACCTCCGATTCGATTGATAGGAAGACGATTTTAAAGTTTGCATCTGATTAAAATTAGATTTATAATTTATTTTTAAATTAATAGTTAATATTTTTTTAATAATTAATAGTTCTATTCAATAAAAAATTTTGAGTTTTGCTAAAAAAAAGTGTGAGAGATTTCATTTTGTCTGCTAATTTGTTAGTGGACAACCCCACATTTGAACTTACGGATGTTCCATACAGCTGTGCACGTCCTTGAAATCCCTCATAGAGCGCTTGTTGCCTATTTTCAAAAACAACTAATAATAATAATAATAATAACACTCCACAACTCAATTCTCAGAATTTATGCTGTTAATTGCTGTCATATTTTACATGAATCAGTAGTTTTACTCATGTCTGTATTAATCTTTGCACATTTCACTTTGTCAAAGGCTTGGATGGAATTAAATTAAGATTTACCAGCCAAAAATTAAAAAATAAAATAAAATAATCACACAGGATTCCAACTTTTGGTGATTAAAAAACCAAGATAGAAGAGAACCAACACTTCCAGAAAAATAATCAAATATAACAATAAAAGGGTAGTGGAGTAAAGGATTGCTAAACCAAGAGATACAAAATGTTTGGTATTACATATTCTGATTCAGCCTAAATGAATTCATCTAAAAAAATTACCACTTTGACTAGCAATAGAGGGATATCATGACAAATGCAAAACGCAGAAAAAGGGACTAGGATTATGGCACATCTAGCTAATTATACAAGCACTGCTCGTGAGGTCAATCAGAAAAAAAAAATATACACAACCAAAAAATCAAAAGCTAAGATCTGTGTGTCCTTGGCTGCTGCCTCATACTCGCTCTACGAGCCACATCCCATGGTTTTTGTGGGACAAAAACTCCCTGTTGTGATGCAAAAAATGATTCATAACCTGGTGAGTCAAAAGCAAAACCAGTATGCTTGGATGTTTCCCTTGGAAGCTGAGCGATGGCATAGCTCCTCGCCTCATTCTGAGTAAGATGGTTACCGATCTCCAAAAGCGCTGAACTCCTGTTATCTTCAAGATCATTTCTGTGAATCTCTTGAATAATTTGGTAATCATAGGGGGCAAACCATCTTTGAAGCCTGAAGACATTGTTCAGGTTAAAAAATAAGGAGCTGATAAAGTAAATTAACCTACTAAAATCACAGTAATAGGCCATTATTAACAAGCCAGAGAGGGGATATAATCCCACAACCATCCAAAGGGGAAAAGCAACATTTAACCAGTCATCATTGCACTTGATGATCACAATGGGTCAATCGAGAGAGCTTGCTATTAATAATAGACCATAAATGGTGCCAAGAACACTAAAAAGACTGGTAAGGGAAATGACCCAATAAAACTACACCTAGAAACTTTGGAACCCAACTAAAATTTTTGCTATCCTGGAATCCACAATGACCTGAAGTGTAAAATTCAATGCTCATGCAAATCGAAGTGCAAATCCACAAGAGCATATAGCATATCAAAGGATAGTATTCCAATAGTAATATAAAATACAAGCCACTTAGAAATATATCGTTCTGATTGAGAAACATGATAAATAGAATTATGTATGACCCGTCACAACTGACGCAAGATTTGAAAACCATAAAGGGCAAATATAAGTTTTCTTTGTAGTAGATCAGTTGGACAGTATAAAGTAATGCACTTGTACACAACATTTTTTTCTACAAAACTTTCTTACATCATGAACTCTGAAAAATAAAAGGTAATTTATAAGTCTTACCCTAGATATATGAAGTCACCAAGAAGAGCAACAACTGGAATATGCAAGAGCGTGAGATAGAAATAGAATGTGCTCATCAGCACGTAAATGACAAAGTACACATTTTCCTGCAACAGAAAAGGATAGTAAAATAAAATATGTGAATCTTTTACCAAGGAATAAGTCACCTAAAGGAACTTACTTGTCTATCATATGGTGTCATTACTGCAGAGTATATGAAGATAAACAGAAACCAGGCTAAAATGCTCCCTGAAATACTTAGAGAATGCCACTTCGTAATAGAGTTACAAGCCATGAGAAGACGCAGGTTGACAGTTACTACAACACAAGTAAAGGCCATGGTACTAACATCCCAAAGCCCAAAAGTCTTCCCTGACGAATTCTGACCATTGTGACTAGCAGCAGCTGTGAAATAATAAAACACTAATGACTGGTAGAAAGAAAAGAAAGCCCAAACTGCCACAACTCTCCACTTGAAAAACATATTTCGAATTCCTTCCTTATAAAGCTCTGGGTTCTGCTTTGACAAAGAAGCACTGACATCCTGGAAAGAGTCCAATGGAAAAATTTCAAAGATTTGTTGACAATAGTGGCAAGTACTTCTTTGACAAAAAGATTGCACAACTCAGAAACAGAAAAAATTGAGGTTAAAAAGCATACCTTGTCAAATAAGCCAACAATTATAACAGGTAATGCTGTAAAGATGACATTATATAAAGATTGGAACCAGTCATCATAAAATCTCTGACCAGAGAAACCAGTTTGAAAGGTGAACCAAAACTGGGTCAACGTAAAAGTAAGATTCTTGTAAAAAAAGTAAGTGATAACCTGCAGCAAAATAACAGGCATAAGGAACTTCCAATTACAATTCACAAAATTTTGACAGAAGCAAAGATGAGCAACCTTGCATAATCTGAGGTATGACCATCTACCATGGACAAGAAGTAAATCAGTGAGAAAACGAAATTGAGCAATCGCAAAATCACTAGCCATCACAGCCTGCATTCCTTCAAGTCCACTTATGCCAACACCAACATGTGCAGCCTGAATCATGCTTACATCATTTGCACCATCACCGATACTAAGAGTGATCTTTCGAGCACCTTTCTTGACAAGACTGGTAACCTTGGAAAAACAGAAATAATTGCTCTTACATTAAGAGTTAAATTACCAATACAAGTATAACAGAAAGTCAGAGGCACCAAAAACAATGGAAATGAGACACTAGATACAGCTCAAAATATGTAAATAGATAAATAATAGATAAACATAAAAGGACCGCATATAATTGATCTTAGTATAAAGAACAGTAAAGTTTACCTGTGCTTTCTGCAGAGGAGAAACACGACAGCAAACAACTGAAGCACAATTCAGGCTCAATTTGAGCAGATTCACACGTAAATTTGGATCCAAGGCATACATCAAGCATTTTCCATCAATTACAAGAGCCAACTTAGGCCCTGTTACAGTATGAAAGAAATGCTGTGCCTCCTCAAGGCATCTCTCTAGATCTTTCTTAACCAAGTCTCTCATAAAGCGTGAAATCTCCACAGGATCACCCTGCAGCAAAGTATAGTGATTTTAACAAGCAAGGATTACACACAAAATGATACATGATTGCCAAAGTAGAGGGATGACCTAGTTTAATAGATTTGAAAGTATAGGAACAATGGTTATGCCTGATAAATAGAAAAAAGATGAGATCAGAAGAGGGATCGGATAGAAACTATAACTATACATCTGAAGAGATATTTGTGAGTATCAACCTAATAAAGTTACTTTCAATGGTTCCAATCATAGTTGGCACAGAACCTAGAGACGAAAGTTCCATGGAGAAAAAGAAGATGAATACATCAATGAAGGTGAAGCTCATAAACATTAATGATTCTTTGGTAAACCAAGCTCAAGATAGCTAATGTTTTCAATGAAGAAAATTGTAAGTGGATGAACAGTTGGCTATCCAAATTTTTCAACATATATAAGTATAGGCCCTTCTTACCTTATCTTCGACCTCTCTGACAGCATCAGTATCTGAACTTATGAAGAATTGCTTCATATCATTGTTAATCAAGTTGCACGCTGACAACAGAAAAGAAATGGACCAACAAACTCACTACTCATGATTCCAAAAAAAGAAAAACGGACAATGAAGCACAACTGTAATTACAGCCCCTTGAAAAGGAGTGCAGAAAACTTAAAATTAAACACTGCAAAATTTGACTTACCATAGGCTATGTTTATCGCAGTTTCCATTTTATCTCCTGTTAAGACCCAAATCTTTATTCCAGCCCTAGAAAGAGTTTCTATACAAGATGGTACACCCTCTTGAAGCTTATCTTCAATAGCAGTGCATCCAATCAGTACAAGCTCTTTTTCAATAAGCTCTGCAACCTGCCAGTAATTTATTTAACGTGCTCACTATGTTGTTCCTCGAGGGAAAAAAAACAATGGACCATGCAAATAAATGAAAACGTTAATAAGAACAATCATCTGGTTGTGAATGAAAATTAATGTACCACATTCATATAGAAAACAACATAGGACCCGGAAGAAACATTTAATAAAGCAAAACAATTGCCTTCACATACATGAAAGCTATGAACTAATTTACTTATTTAGATAGATAGCAAGAACTAAAAGAAATAAAGCTTCATGGAAAATATTAGTAGTAAATATATAACTCAATAGTACCAAAAGATTTTACTGATATATATATTTGTAGAACTAAAAAAGAAAAATAGTAAGGAGACACAAATGAATTGTAAATTTCCACCAGACAACATAGTGGAGTAGATTAAAAGGGAATGTGCGCAAAAGTATTTTGTGGTAAACACATAAGAAAATTAAGGTAATAAAACTAGTAGCATCAAGTATGGTTGACAAAACGGGATAAAAATCAGGAGTATTAAGGTAATAAAGATAGCAGCATCAAGTATGGTTGACAAGACTGGATAAAAATCAGGAGTAATAGTAATATGAATGTATGTAGCAGTATTTAAAACTGATACAACAGAAAACCATCATAGACCAGTTGTATGGGAATATTTCAGAAAACTCACAGGAAGGTATAGAATTAGTCATAACTCATAATGCATAATTGTAGAAATTAGTTGTAGTTGCAGAAGAATGATAAAAAGGATGATGCTTCATACTTTCGAGACCTTCATCTAGGCACACTCATATTATTACCCAACAGGAAAAGAAAATGAAAAAATAAAGATCATTTGAACATATGCCACCAGAATGTCATCCTACATGTATAACATGTTAAAAGAAGTCACTGTGTCAACAGAAAGAAGGGCTTCCCAGGCATGTAGAACATCACTAGTACAAAACAAACCTATCAGGAAAAATAATTGGAGAGAAAACAAGCAGGAAAGATAATGGTATACACAATCTCTAAAAGTGCACGTTTAAAATTATTTTACACACCAAAGGATTGAAATGAAACCAAGCAAAATAGCTAAAAAATAGCAAGTGCAGTTGAGACCTACTTGGAGGTAAGGAATTTCTAACTCCAACTTATCCAAACCAAAGGACTAATATAGGGTCATTTGCCAATATTTTTATAACCCCATGGCCATTTTATTTGCCAAAATAGCCCTGGGCTACCTAGTCGGCATCCAGAGTACCAACTGGCTAGTGACTAAGATTAAAAAATAATTAAAAATTTGGGGGGAGTAAAATTAAAAAAAAAAAAATCACACTTTACAATTAACCCCTCTTTTCTAGAGAACTGTGGAGTTAAACGGTCTTTCAAAGACCGAAGACCATTTAGCTCCAAAGAACCTCCTTGGAGTTAAACGGCCTTAGTCTTTGAAGCTAAACGACCTTTATGTGCTAACAGCCGCGATAAGACCGGATGCAAGCGTTATCCGGAATGATTGGGCATAAAATGGCTGTAGGTGGCTTTTCAAGTTCGCCATCAAATCCCAAGGCTCAAACCTGGACAGGCTTGAAACTACCAATCACTCGATAATTTCCACAATCACAAATTCCACTTTTTATAGGTCTAGAGATTCTTTCATAAAACAATCCATCTTTTTCCAATTTATTGGTTTTGTCATGAAAAGTATACGGTTTTGTCACCTCACCATCTTTTCTCCAATACAAGCCCTAAAGCTAATCGACCTTTGAAAGGTTGTTTAGCTCCAGAGAGCAAGGCAACACAAGCTCAAGAGCTAAATAGCCTCACCCTATCTCTAGAACTAAATAGCATGTGAAAGGTCATTTAGCTCCAAAGAACAAACCAATACAGGCCCTAGAGCTAAATGACCATTGAAAGGTCGTCTAGCTCCAAGGCTCTATATTTGGAGTTCTTTGGAACTAAACGGTCTTTGAAAGACTATTTAACTCCATAGTTCTTCATAAAATAGGGGTTAATCATAAAATGTTTTTTTCATTTAAGCCCCCCAAATTTTTTTAATTATTTTTTTATCCTAATCAGCATCCAGTCAGCACCCTGGATAATGACTAGACAGCCTTGGGGTCATTTTGACAATTAAAATGGCCCTGGGGCTAAAAAAAAATATAAAAATAAACATATTGGCAAATGACCCACTAATATAGCATGAATCTATGTAAAAGGTATAATGACATAATTTGACCTGTGCAATAAAGTAACTAACAATTCAATTTACAAAGATCAATAAATGGCTAGAGCTAGAATATGAAAAAGAATTCCAAGACATACTAAACATTACAATTGATGGAAGTACAATGGCTTAAAAATGCCAAAAAGTTCAAATGGCAATCCTAGGAAATACAATATTGAATTAGAAACTCAGAAAAGTTGGTAAAGAATAGGAAACATTGTCAAACAGAACAAAATTTATCAAAGTAGAATTTACACATTTTAGAAACTAGCTTTCGACAAAACATCAAGCTCTTTAATAGTTTAATGCAGATAGTAAGCTATTTATTAAGATAGAATCATAGACATGGATCAATTTGAATCTAGACCAAGGGTGAGGAAGAGAAAGGAACCAAAGTTTTGCATTACTAACATCATAAATGTGCCACTCAGGACCACTTTTTAACTATTTGAACTTTGAATTATCACATAAACAAAGTATTATGCATCATTATTGCAGCCAGGAGTGAGATGCTAAAACTCAGGAATAAAGCAAGCATCATTTCATGCGGAAACTTTGGTAAATAATGATCATGTATAAGAATTAGTAACAAGAAAAGTATAAAAGAGAAAAAAGCATAAATAAAATTATAATAATAATAATAAAACACTGATAAACTGGTGTTAGTAGACAAAAGAAAGAAAAACCTCATCAAGCTTCTTTTCACGTTCTCGTAAGGAGGACTTGGCTAGGATAAATTTCTCATTCCATTTCTCATACAATTCACTACTTAATTCTCGATATGCAAGACAAAGTGTCCGTAAACCAGCAGATCCAAATTGTTCTAAATGCTCCCGTGTTATTCTTTTTATGTCCTCGTTCCCATAAGCCAACCTTTCATATATTACAGTATCAGCACCCTGCAGAGCACCATTTCCAATTGGCACCTCATTACTCCATAAAAGAAATAAATATGAAGATTTTAAGTCACAATTATAACCTTACAATACAGAACTAGCCTCCCATTTGGATAGCGGCACACAACAGATTGGCGCTTCCTTGTACTATTTGATAAAATCCAGATAACAGAGATATTATCATCCTTGAAAGCTATACATTAATAGATTAGCAAAAAACAATAAACACAAACCTATTAAATTCCAGAACATTCAAAATCTCATATGCAACATCTTGAATTTTGCCCATCTTGTCAACATGAGATTCACGAACTATGACTGTAGTAGGTGTTCGCCTGTGAGAGCATAGAAAATTAACATTATCAAATCACAAGAAAGGCAGCAACAAACCTACAGTTCTAAAAACATCACAATAGCATTTAAATAAACCAACAAGTTACAAGAGATAAAAATGCAACATCCTACAGTGCAAAGTATCTGCAGAGTATCAAAACAAACCATTCCTCAACAAAAAGGGAAATAGTATTTCTCTATTTTTGAGAAAGTATAGACTATTAAGAGAAAATATGTCAGCATTTCCAAAATCAAATAAAAGATCATTAATAATCAAGAATGAAAAGCAAATTGGCAAAAAAATAGTAAGACTTGATATGCATATGCACTAAAGAAGTAAGATAGCATGCCTGTAGAAAAAGAATCCAAAGTTTTTTGCAGCAGTCACAAGAGCAGCTTCATCTGGTGAAGCAGCCTGATAGACAATCTTTTCCAGGGACTCCTCACCTTCAGGAAGTACTGTATGACATATTGCAAGACATCTGAAGAATTCCTACAATTAATAAGAAGATTGAAAAGAGAATCATGAGACCAGAAATGGAGCAACATATCCACATAAAACAGAATCAAACATAAGTTCAGATAGGTAACTCACAAACATAAAAGCACAAAAAATATTATGCAATATAGAGAGTCCCTCCATATTAGTTTATGAATATATTTGGCGCATAACCAATTAATATACAACTAATTTGGTACTTTAAAATTTGGAAGCAATTGCCATATATCATAAGCTTCCAAGGGTCTTACAAGATAGTTAAATTGGCTAGTGCAACTAGTGCATACCTTCAGAATTCAATAGCTTACTGGATTGAGGTGTCTATGCATCCCGAAAGATACCTTGATGATAGCCTCTCAATTATATCAGAAACTAGAGAAGCAGATCAGAGGCTATGCACCATTGTTGCCAACAAAAGTAACCAAAAAAAATAACCTTCCAAATTAGCACTTTGTTATTTTTATGTTCAATAATAGCAGAACTCTAAGTCTACAGCCTCTTTTAAATCTGTTTCACCATAATAACTACTTATCAGACATTTTAAGGACTCAGTAAGAGAAATCAGATATAAACTGGTAAACCAAATAAGGTCCATACTACCACACCATTAAATAATCATAAATCGTGATCAATAGATGTTGAAGTAAAGAATCATGATCAATAGATGTTGAAAGATCAGCTCATGGAAAATAAGGTAAGTAGCATTTTTGGAGGTACTTTAGGATCATCACAACCCCTTGAGAAAAGATTTATAAAAGTTAGAAGGAATCAGCAGTGAAAAAGACTAATGAGAACTGTGAGGTGGAATACTTGTTGAAAGCAGAAAGCAATGTCAAATGCGAGTAGAACAGGATAATCAGTCTGTGATACCATGCACATGTATGTCTTACAATGCAAGGTCCAGAATTCAAGCAAGTAGATTATAAGAGAAAGTAAGCTTCTCTAAGCACATACACACTTGAATAGAATGTTGTAGATGCCAATCCTGAGATCCAGAACCATTTTCACTCGAAATGAACAAAAAACAACAGAACAGCATGAACAAGATCCCATTTTTGTAAGACAGTTAATTAGTTATCTCTGTGTATATGTAAAAGAAAGTAGTATTTAACTTTTCTTCAACAGTATGGAAAAAGAATATACAAATGGCAATAAAAAATGTACACAATAGTCAATACATATGGAGGTGCTAATTGTGGAATTCCCACTTCTGGCTTTAATAACATTAAAGAAATTCTTGCTAAGAAAAACATATTTTCAAATTCGTGGTCAAATATACAAGTCAATGCAACCATTTTCATGAGGACCATTCTCCAAACTAACTTTTGTGATACTTATAACAAGCTGTGAAAACCTTATGGTTGTGTTACATTCCAGGGAAGGCAATCAGGCAAGAGAACATCCAGCCATAAAACCAGTAAGACCATTCTGTGGTTGATGGCCAGCTGTTCTATTATGCATACATATAAATCAGATTAAAAAAATACTTTTAGATAAAGTGAATGCAATAGGCTACCTTGCAGAACTCAGGATTGGTCTCATTTCTCCAGGCACCACGCATAAGCCTAGCATCATCAAAGTTGAAACCTTTTTCACGAATGGCTGTAGCTGAACCATTTGCCTATAAAAAAATCCAAGCATATACACATGAATCAGAAACCATTTTCTTAATGGAAATAAGATTTGTTGCCAAGTAATATGTTATTCCCAGCCCTCAAGAAAACACTTCTCGCATACCCCATCAAGTTTCAGTCCTTTCCGTTCTAGATTTCCTCGCTCTATTTCAGTAACACCATTACCATAAATCTCTCCACCAATTGAACACTTAAAGAACTCCATCATATTTCTCGTTAATGTTCCAGTTTTATCCGAAAATATATACTCCACCTGCACCAGGACATTTTAGCAAATTTATTTTCCTTTAGCATAATATTCACCTAACAAGAATTGCTTAAATGAAAACTGACTGCAAAAAAAAAAAAAAAAAAAAAAGGTTTTTCTCCCTTCAGCTGCCAATTGAAAAGCAAATATTATCTTATATATTAAGAATTTGAAAATAAAGAATTATATAAACAGAAAATATTAGAAACTGAAGGCTTTGAATTCCATAAATCATCAAAAGCCTTTCAAAACCTATATGCATAAATATTAGTTTAAACATTCTATCAAGGATCTAATAAATAAGCAATTTCAATAGTAACCATGGTGTCTTCATCTTTTCTCACTTTGTTATCTTCTTTTTTCAGTTTTTCATGTTGCTCAATTCTAATGTTCAAAACTGACTACTTGCATATGGTCAACCTTCCAATAACATTTTGCAACATACATCATTCTGAAGAAAAACACAACCAATAGCTTCAACATAACAAACTCCTATAACAGACCCAAGATAAATGTTGTAGAGTAACATGAGATAGGAATTCAAAAATATTGGTTTTCCATAAGAATATTGGAATGCCAACACACCGAAATTAATTTAGCAGTAGCAATTGATTCTATTAGGTGACAAATATATTGGAACACACAATTTCGATGTGATCACCAATAGATAACATAAGTAACATAAATTAACATGGAAATTTGAGTTCAAATTGAGATTAACCAATAACCATGTATCTCAAAAATAAGTAAGATGAAACAACCCAATCTCAACCTAGAATGCAATTAAAAATCTTTAAATCTTAATCATATAGTGATTATTCAAAACTTCAATAAACATAAAGGTGGGCATGCAAGCAGCAGTCAAATAATAAAGGGGCCCAACATAATAGGATCAAAATGAAGCAAGTGGATGAAACTTAGAAATTCTTTAGAAATATTTCAGATAAACACATGCCTGAGAAGATTTCATAAAATACCATATGAGATATGCTAAAATCTGTAAAGTAAATATAGAAATAAGGGGAAGAAGGACTATAAAGCTCTAACTAAGTTGTTAGGTGCTAGTCAAAGTAAAAAAAAGGAGTGACCTTTGATGACTAACAGTTATTGCATCATTCATAATCTTATCAGTCCAAATTTTTTCAATTTCTTCATATACACCATAATAAACAAAGTTCTGGAAATGGAAATACAGAAGATAGGGTAAAAAAAAATGCCTGTCCAAGCTCCTCATTCAGATTGGATGTCCGAGCCAAAGCAGGGGTGCCGCTCTCAATATGATACATGTTCAAATCTTTGTTGATAAACTGAGTGCACTGGATAAATTTAATCATCTAGAAATAGAGACAAATTATAGTCAAAATATGCTTTACATGAAAAAGAACTTAACAGATGCCCAAAAAAATAAAAATAAAAATAAAAAATTCAGGTAGTCACACCTCAATGGATACGTAAAGAGAAATAGGGATGATCGTAGAATATAGAGTAATCAGTGTAAACATTGTCAGAATGGTCACCTGCACAAAAAGAAAATAACATCAGATACCACATCTGTAAATCAGGGAAAAATAATTAAAAATTAAAGAAAATAGCATACCACAAATCTGTTATTAGGGTTAAATTGATCCTCAACATCTCCACTAAGTCCAAGGTAATAATACTTGCGATTGATGAACACTCCGCTGAAAAATTACCATGAAACTGAAATCAGTTCTCTTAATTTATTGAATCAATGAATAGAGAGTGGCAGTTACACCCCACTGATGCACAATAGGTTAGAGGTAAGATAGCAATTACAGAGAGGGCGCTCAGGAGGGAGGGGAAGAGAGACAAAAGAGATGTTCAAGGGGTTAGGAGAGAGATACTCAAAGATAAATGTCTTCTTATAAAATTTTAAGTTTACCATATCGGTATCTCAGCAAATAAAAGTGGTTTATTAAGAAAATTACATGAGATGTAAGCAATTACCCACTTTTGTCGGTGTATTTAAAAAAAATTATTTAAAAAAAAAAAACCCCAACTAACTAACTAAATTCTGAATTTTCAGATCCATCTCATTTCACAAGGATTGTGCTGTAAGGATTAAAAAAATTGCTTTAATGCACCCCAAAAATCGATCTTACAAGTTAATTATTCATGTGGTGACACGATCAGCAGCGGGGTCGAGGAATATGAGCAAAGTCCCAAAGTCCAATATTACATCCCATGTAGTTATAACAAGCAAAGTTTGTTCCTAATACTCCTCTTATACACATAGTTATTTCTAATATGAAAATATCACATATTTCTACTAGCTAGTTTACATCATTTAGAGGTTATTATCTCAAGTTTAACTAGGAAATTAAATGAATCCATGAAATAAAAAATTATAAAGTGAATACACCAGGCAAACTTGATATTTCTGATGTCAGTTACGTGTTTCTATTTGTTTTCTTAGTCACAAAGTAATGAATGAATGTAAACAAATCAACAATCTGTTGTTCAAAATTACTAATAATATCAAAAAAAAAGAAAAACAAAAACAAATCAAAGCGTGAAGTTTCCTGTTAGAGAAAAACAGGCATGGGAAAATTCTAGGGAATAAATTACTTAATAGCAATTACAAAGCATTAAATGAATCACATCAATCAGCTCTTGACCCTAGGTTATTGTTGATTCATACTAATCCACAATATTGATACCATTCATTAGGAATGCAAAGTAGCCTATAAACCATCACAACCATATATTTGAGACATAACATGAGCAGAAAACCAAGACATAATAAAACCATATTTGAGAACTTCAAGTATAGACGCAACACAAAAGGCACACTAAACCAATAGCTTTGCCTACTCAGATTAAAGAGAAATACTATATTTGACCTTCCAATTGCTCCAATTAGGCACATAAAGAAGAGACAGCCAAAAAGGGCAAGTATAAGTTTGTCAAGTTTCCTCTCCAAGGTGCTTCTTTTAGAAGGAACATTCATAGAATTCATCATAACCTGAATTATATGGAGCAAAAGCTGTAAGACTATAAATTCAAGAAAGAAAAATATATCTGAAGAGAGGAAAAGATGACAGATTGAACATCATAAACAGAAAACAACAACCGAGGCAGACTGAAACCAAGAGGACATACTTTTGTTTCATGGCCTGTAAATAGGACAGTCCCAACAATGTATTCTGTGTTCCGTAGGCTGCATCCCTGAAACATTGCAACAGCTTTGAGTTACATCATCACCATGCAGTTATCAAAACAAACATCGTTGTTCTCAAATTGCACTTATAATTGAGATTAAATCCCTAAACCCGAAATAAGAACAGGATGAACTTGAGTTAAGAATTGATCAAATAGCTACCTACAACACTGAAATGTGTACAAGCCAATGAGAATAAAGATTCACAGGTAAGTGTAAAACACTCAAAACATAAAGAAAAGGACAAGCAAGTCTAACTCCCTGGACAGGTCTTGCTGGCTAACCAACTAGTCAAATAAGAAACATCAACTACTTCTAGGGAAAAGTGTTTAAGGAATATAAGTCCATATGGGTGAAGAATCTATATAATTATTATGAAAATGTTTTAGGAACTTGTATATCTAAACTAAAAAACCAACAGAGTAACCTCTTCAATAATTAGAACCCATTGGCCAAATCTAGTTTATTTATTTAGTCAAATATTTCATGCACCAATAAACAAAACTAAACTTTTAAACTCCTTTGAAGGTCATACATGTAGAACTAAAGAAAAGCATCTGAAGGAACCAACTGAGATGCTTGTCATACTGGAAACTTTATACCGAACCAAAATTGAAGAAATTGATTTGAACTATAGAGATGCCACTTTCGTGCTCAATATTGTCCAACTTTTAGCAATATGACGAAATGCATGCCAAATTTCTCATTATTTTGGGACATTTATTGAATCTTCTTAAAATATTAACTAGCATGTCCTTATAGATGACTAATAAGCATCTACTATTGCTTTGGATCTACTCCAAGAGCGGAAGAGTGAATACAGACAAAAATAAAATAATGCTTTGCAACCTGACAGATAACTCTAAGTCATCAACGATGCTTACCTACAGTTGACTCTGAGGCAAACAACCTTGACACAAACTAGCACAGCTAGGTTAATGTCTAGCATTTATTAGTTATAGCATATTAGACACTCTCAAGATAGTCAATGTTTCTAAAGGCAGTATGTGGATGTCAGAAGTCAATGGCCAACTAGATGGGTCAGCTATATGAATTCTATGTCTATGTCTCCATGTAGCTCTGTCAAAGACAAGATCCGGATCAACATCTAATAAACGTCAATTTTATAAAATATATATTTGTACTATTTGCATTTTTTTAAACATTAGACAAGACCATTTGAGCCCTCATTGCTCAATGAGGGCTAAATCCCACTTTATGAGAGATGGAGAACACACAGGTTACCAACTAAAAGAATGGGAGGCAAAACATTAGGTCTGTGTTGACTAACAAGAATGGTTCAAGGGCTCATTGCTCTCATTTTTAATCCTAAGAGCACCCATGTTCTTCCCTTGCCCTTTGTCATCCCATCTTTATCTTTCCTTTCCCTTACACTTTGTTAAGTAGTGCCCCACATATTTCACTTCCTTACCATTAATACTTTCTTTTCCCTTCTTCCACAATCTATTTTCCAATCTAACAATCTAAAAGAACCACATTTCTCATGAAGCAGCTACAACAATCAATTCAGCAATTGCAGTTAATTCTGTCCTAGTAAACTGATTTGACAGATCTAGGTTTAATAAGAGTCCAATTTAGACCTTAATTTGGAGGGTCTTATCCTAATAAGGGTTAGCTAGATTAACATTCAAACAAGCTAGATAACAGGTTTATGGCTTGCATTTCGTATTAGGAGCAAATTTGTAGCTTCCATGCATGTGGGCATATATATATATATATATAAAAGATGTGGGCATAATATTAACAATTAGAGCTGTCAATTCGGGCCTAACCCGCTAGGCCAGCCCGCCCCGCCAAGAAAAAATGGTGGGTTGGGCTGACCATTTGTAGACCCGCCTGAGAGCGGGCCTAAACGGGCCAGCCCGCATCGGGTCACGAGTTAGGGCGGGGCGAGGCGGGCTTTGGGCAGGCCAGCCCGCCCCATAATTTATTTAAAAAAAATTAAAAACTAAAAATTAACACTCTAATTCTAAATCCCTAACTCTCTACAATTAAAAACTAAGAACATCCCGCTGGGGCAAAGGAAACATTCCCATCTTCACCGAATCACCGCCGCTATTAATCCCCAGGGGCCGGCCAAAGGAGAACAAAGATTCAATCCGTCTACCGCTCTCACCCCCTGCGGTCCCTCACTCACAAGATCCTCGCGGTTAGAAGCCATGATCTGGCGCCAAGACACCGTCGACGCAATGCACAGTGAGGAGCGCGCCAAAGTCGGCGAGGCTTTAATGGTGTTGCTCCTCCTCTTCGATTCCATCCCCGGCTTCTACCCTTTCATGCGCGAACTTCGGCGCGCAGCCACCAGCCGGGTCGTGGCGCTGCAAGAGGTCTTCGATGCAGTCGTGGCCCCCACTGTTGTGGGATTAAACGGGTTCCCGCTGAGCTGGGATGAGTTCGTCGCCGAGATCTCGTGAGAGGACGAGCTTAATGAACTTAAGCAAGAGGGGATCATGGATTTCGGAGAAGAAAGGTCTCGAATGCTTCGGTTTCTATCCGAGTTTTACTGGGAAAAAATTGTAATTTTTACATGGTGTTTTGTGTGAATATTTTGTGCCTTAGTTAAATGTATGTGAAAACCTATAATCTGATGGTCTCTCTTTTATTTGATAGCGGGTTAGGTCCATATAACAGAGCAAGAGCAACTAATAATTGCCACGGCCCACTTGCATCTATGTTTTTTCTATTTAATTTTTGGCGGGCTGGCCCGCCCAGCCCACAACCCAAGGTGGGTCAGGTCGGGTTGGCATTTTGCTGGCGGGCTGGCCCGCCCTGCCAAATAACGGGTTTTGGCGGGCCACAGGCCGGCCCGCCCCGCTGGCCCGTTTTGACAGCTCTATTAACAATCAAACCATACTTCATAACAATAAAATAGATTATAATTTTGCTTTGTAAAAACTAATTTAAACAAAACAAAAATATTCAAACTCACCAATGTAGCTCACCAAACAACTCATAGTTTGAACTCCACTCAACCCAATCAATTCATCCTAAAATTCACCCATTTCTTTACTAAGTTACACCAAATAAAATCTAATATTAACAACATTAATTAATATGTTTAATCTTTCACCAATCTATCATTAAATATACTTCCTACTGATACTACTTTATGCCGCTACAAGCATCTTGTGCTAACCAACCTGATGCTCTCTCTCAAGAGTGGTAGTACATGGTAAAGTATGGGAATGACTTCCGGAAAACTGCCCTAATGTCCTACATTATTAGATGCAAAATCCTATTAAAAAAATGAAAGCAATAAACTGTGGTACTCATCAAAGCAAACAAAAAACATAAAATAAATGACCTACATAATTTGAAAATGAGATAGTACGACTATCTTTCACAATTTTTTTCCAGTGGAGAAAAAGAATAATATCCTTCAATGGATAAAAAAACAAACCATGTAAGGTTCCAAGAGATTTTAATATCATTCTTTTGAAGATAACAGAAATTTAAGCTCTCAATATATGTATATGGAAAAAGAATTATGTTCTTTAATCGAAATTATATTCTAATAACATATAACTAGTAAAAGAGTTATGACCCATTTAATGCAAGCCAATGCTCCTTAAAACCAACATAAACTTTTAAACAAGATGAAAATAATTTAATAGGAAAGGAGATGGAAGCTTACTCTCAGTAAAATTTGATTTGGGGAAAGTGGTAATGTTTGGTTTTCAATGATAAGGTTTCCCGTAAAAGTGTACAGCGAATTGTTTGGTTGTTCACATTGTATTTCCCCTGCAAATGCATTAAGAATATCTAAGAATGATCAACACAAAATACTGAAAGCCCAAACTGCATGATGTTATGAGCACAAAATAGCAACTAAATGGCATCATTAGCCAATTTGGCAAGAGAACATGTACAAAATGACAATGAAAAACTGATGTACACCAACGGCCTGTTTGGTATGTAGCAAGTGGGCACATTGCAAGTCTAGTTATATGCAAGTGGCTTCTTTTTGGTTTTTGGTCACACACAAGTCCAGTTAGATGTAAGTGGGCGCATAGCTACATTACCGTTTTCCTCAACCCCCCCTCCCCCCACCCTTTCAACCTCTATTTTTTAAATTTAATTTGAACTTCCATATGCCGCTATTAATATATTGACCAATTTCAATCTTTAAATAAATTAACATCTAAAAAGGTATTTAATGAGAACAAGGTAAGATATTACTTAGGTTGAGACTCAGACGAGCCTGACCTAACTATATAACAAAATTTATTAGTAAAATATTTTCAAATAATTGAGGAGTATAATTTATTGGTATTTAAAACATTAAACATATTAAGGAAAACCTTGCCTCTAAAGACTAATTGCAACACTTGCATCCACAAGATATTAACCAATCAATATGGATTTCCCATTGTAACATATTACTCACATCATATACCAAACAACGAAAAGCCAAATATTGTGAATTCTGTTACATCATACCAAAAAAGCCATGTTCAAGTGAAAATGCATCAAAATGATTACGTGTAAGAGTATTCACATTGTATTTTCACTTGTTTTATACGAAACTTAAAGAACAACCAGTCCAAAATGTTCAGTATCTTGTCTTTTTTAAAAAAAATGAAAAAAATAAAAACTTAAATTCATCGAACATCATGCCAAAGTATATGTATTTGCCCAAGAATATCAAAAACAAGAAGGAAAAAAAAAAAAAAAACTAATTGTTGCTATCAGATGATTTGACCAACAAATAATAGGTAAATGTTCAGTAGATTGTTTAGGAAATTGTAGTTAAATCCAATGAACCAATTAAAGAAGGTATTCATACAAGATTTGGCATCGATGGAGGATTTTGAAGGGGTCAAAAGGGTGAAATATTAGGGAAATTTTGATTAAGGCTTAAACTGAATCTTTTTCAGCTCTTAATTATACATACATTTTACTTGTGCGGGTAGGATAAATTAGTAGAAGTTTTTATTTAATTTGGAGCCAGTTTTTACTAACTAGCGCTATCAAGTACATCTCATAGTTCAATGGTTTAATGAGTTTGTTTCAGTTTATAAGATGAATAACCCACTGATTCACCACAAAAAGGCTGAAGTTGTAAGCTTAGGGCTCTTTCAGGAAAAAATGCCATGCAACCACATTTTTTTCCTATCACCGGAGATGAACAATATGCTACAGAAGTTGGACGAAAATGGGACGTTCAGAAAGAAAATCATAGAATCAATAAGAGAGTAAATGATGAGAAAGGAGCAAACAACATATCAACATCTCATCATCTACCCTCAAGAAATATGGTCTCAGCTATATTGCTCAAGTCTTAGTCAAAAAAGATTAACAATAGTTCCATGTGAAGACAGTGGCCTATAACAAGCCTTCAAGACAATGGCTTGATGAAAAACCCAAAGACCGCAAAGCAAGATGGTTGACTTATCCCCTCTTAATTCATGACAGTCAAATTTATTCTGGAAAATATACAGCAATGAATAGATGAAAAACTAACTGAAACTAATTCAGAAACCACATCAATAGGATTTGATATAAATCCAGTAGTATTCACATGAAATAAGCCCCAAAACAGCACAAATACTCAAGTATTTTATTGAAGAAAGAAACGTTCTATTAAGGTCAAACCTTTGAATTCCGCAGCTTTCTCAGGAAGAAAATAGTCCCATGTCCTTTCTAATGCTTTTCTGATTTTCAAGTTAGTTTCTCCATCAAGATTTGCAGTCTGTACCCCATGAAGAATTGATGAAAATATGAAGAAGTAAATCAACAATTGATTAGATATCATCCCACATATGATTCAATACAAGAACACTGCAATGATTATAATTCAAGAGAGAGGGAGAAAACCTCAATGTAACAGACACCATCAGGGTTAGAGCTAGCTAAGAAGAGCAAATCTGCAGGGAAAAACCCATCTTGCTTAACCTGCATGAGAGACAAAGGATTAACCAGGTAATCCAATTGAAAAATATAATATTGACATGGTAGCACGACGCTTGACAATCTTCAAAAATAAAGAATGATAAATAAATTGTAGTGGCATCACATTCAGGAAGCCTCCAATGTTGCATATATCCAGTTAAAATCCACAAATAGTAGTACCCAAAAAAAAGGCTGCATGTTAACAATGAAATGCTAGAGGTTACACAAAATCATATCTTTAAATTATGAAAAGAGGGACATTTGAGAAACACTGAGGCAATACCACCAACAAATATCTTCAAGATCACTAGACAAGTTCGCTTAGGGGGTGTCTCTATGGTGAAGTGAAAAGAGTGGGGAAGTTAGGGTAAAGCGGCACTTCTAAGAAGTGGGAGGAAGTTAAGATATAGTCTAAATTCTTGGTCATTTTGAGAGAAATGAACTATTCATGAAGTTAAAATTCATAAAATATTGTTATTTACCCCTTCAAAAGATTTTGGACTGGAGTCAAGCTAACAAAAAACCCTCACTTCTTCCCCCACCTCCCAAGAGGTCAGCCAACTTAGTTACCATGAAACAAACACCCCCTTAATGCAAAAAATCTCTCAAGAAGTCAGTTCTAGCGAAGAAATCATAATAAACTTCAGAAAATCCCCACACTTGAGTTGTCTTAAGCTAAGAACTTTTGCAACCTGTTATAAGTCTTTGTTAGCTTAAAACATAGAGATTATAGCATGAGAAAACTAATGACAGATGTTCGGGTACATATTATAGCCCATTCCAAACTCTGGAGTGCTTCTACCATGGTCAATGTAACCTGTTATAAGTCAACAATGCACAATCTCTGGAGTGCTACCATCTAGCCTATCTGCTGAGAAAGTTTAGTATTTGTACGGATACAATGGACATAAACCATGGTCAATGTACATCTATTGTTTCTCCTTTGGGTTGGGATTGTCATATGGCTCTTATAGACAGGACCATCTTTGCTGAGCAAATTTGAAGTCTACAAGATCATCCTTATTACATTTAGAGGAACTACAAAGATGGAAGAGTTTCTTACTTGTAGATATATCGACAGGACTTAGTAGTCACTAGTTATAGCTTAAGAGACTGGTGCAGCTAGTTGAAATTGATTCACACTCAAGCCGCATATTTTAATGTATGCTCTTCATAACAAAATATTTCTATATCATTACGCAAAGAATAGAATGAAACCTCTCAGACCAAGTCTGAAAACATAAGGAAAATAGAGATGGAAAGAGAGAAAGAAAAGCAGAGGAAGGTGTTGAGTGGTGGCAGCAGCAGGCTGGGTCTCATAGGCACATGCGATGCATGTTCATATCTAAAAATAAATTATTTTGATAGATCAGATACCCATAAACATTAGATTATCATAATGACATGTACTGTGAACAGAAACCATATAGGGAAATACTATAATAGAAACAGAGAAGTCAGTTCACAACTCTTTTATACCATTAAGCCATACAACATGGAATATTAAAAATATATATATATAATTAAAACCTACCCTCACAAGGTCGCCAACCTGCAACTTTTTCCAAGGGATAGTTTCCCATTTTTGATCTTGCAGTACATCAACAGGGGCATTATTTATTGATTTATCATTTTGAAAGCGTTTCTGTATTGAGAGATAAGGAAGAAAAATTGGAGGACAAAGATAACGAATTGAAGAAAAATGATGCATAACATCCATTTTTTGGAAAATGAAAAATGCAATGCATTACTAACCCAATCCTCAAAGGCCTCCTTTATAAGAGAGACTAGAAGCACAAGACTGAGAGGAACCACGTTTGTTATAGGGTGCACAGGACTGCAGAAAAACTAGACGACTTAGTGAAAAACATCATTGATGTTGCAGGTTGCATAATTTTTTACAGCAATAGCTACTTGAGAAATGTTCAATATTTGTTAACAAATGGAAACCATGAGTTCAAGTGTGTAAAAGAAGAATATGGCAAGAAATTAAAATTTTTATCAAAAATTAAAGCTTGATGATTCATTTTGAAGGGAATCAAAATGTAGAATTAGGTTATGCTAGATTTTCACCTCTCAAGATGCATGAGATCCATAATCAATATCCTCTACCCAGCTTTTATAACTAAGCCTTTCCCTAATCTCACTTATATAACTAATCGTCCAATCAACATTGCTCAAAACCAGCAATGATTTTGTTTCATTAATTTCAAAAATCTCCAAAACTCAGAGAATGAGCCAATACAACAATTCTAGCTCTGTAGAATTTTTGCAAAATACAAACAGATTTTCTATCTCATCCCTTTCTCACTCAGTATAACAGAGAAAAACCTTAAAATTTATTGAATAGTTGGAATAGGGGAATTCTGATCATTATAACATCAGGAAAGCAACATGGAATCGCCTATAGAGCTAGACTCTTAGGCCATATTTAGTTCAGGCCTGTTTCTCTCTCTTCTTGGACTAACTTTTCATTTTTTGATTAAACAAATATATTTATTAATTAATATTTTAAAATATAATATAAATTATTATTATTAATTATTAATTAAAAATAAAAAAATATATAAATAAAATTATTTATCTTAATTAGTTTTAATTAAGACAAACTTTAGTCAATTCAATCAAAAAAATTCCCGCCAAAATTTTATTCCCACATTTACTGTACACAACCTTGTGTCTTTCACAAACCATACTAAGACCTATTTATGCCATATTATATCATACATAAGTAAAGACACAAAATTGATGGTATAGTTTGATCGGTGTTTTACAAGCTAGGTTACAATATTATGTAATTGGAGTTTCATTAAATGAAATTTGCTTCTTGTACAATATCAATAGATCTCACAATATACAAGTTAAATGTGAAATTCTTTTCAATCTAAACCCAGTGTAATTGAAATATAAGTCATTTTTCAAACATTTGATACAACCTACCTAAAGATGGAAAACAGCATAAGATGTAAGTTAATATTTCATATATACTGCACATACTACTCAATGTACCACAAACAAGATGGAAGGAAAGGAAGGATAAGCACACAACCAACCAATAATCCAATAACTCTTATATAATAACAATTCACAACATAAAAAAATTGCAAATTTGATTATGTTTTGGGCAGTATGTTTTGGATATGACATCTCCCAAAGGAAATTTTTAAAATAAAAAAAAATGCATTTTGACTACATAACAAAGAAATGAATTCCTTTCCACTCATTCATAGGAAAATCTGCATATCCATCTACAAAATAAGATGATCCATGCTAAATTAATAGGGCCATAATTAAATAATGCATTTTACAATGTGGATTGTTGTCTCTCCATCATTACAACAATACTCAAGCTACTGATCATTTGCCTCACCTATAATTCATTAGGCATCCCCATAATGGTCTCCCATTTACCTTTGGGCATAAAAGACTTGAAAAAGTCCTTTTTTTGCAGCAAGTTCAAATACTAAAATTGAGCAAATAAAGGAAGCAACATAGAACAAATGTTACCAAAGTAACAAAGTGAAATACTATTAATAGAGAAATCACCTGATTGGTGTCGTAGACAAAATTGAGATCATAAGAAAATATAAATTAGCCACCCGCCTGAACTGTCAATGTTAATGCAGAAACTTCAGGATAATAAAGTGAAATGGTATATAGCAAGAATTACGAACAAAACACTAGACATATCATCAAAAAAAGAAAAAATATCAGTCTGAAAAAATTGGCACAGCAATTACCTGCTCAAACAAACCCTTAGGCAAAAAGGTCAGTACATTATATTTTGTTGTTGATATTGAATTTCCCTGAAAAGAAAGATCAGAACTACTTTAGGATTTCAACTTGAGAACAATATCGACGAAGTGAATACTGAATTATTGGTATGCTTCCATAAAATTAGTTACAAGTTAAAAGTGGTGCTTTAAGTTATAAACGGACATTATCATTGCCCTACCATATGGTAGGTTAGGTTAAAATTATTTATTTTATGCACGTACATTAGCTTAGTTTAACTTTAACATGCTTCTTTTTGGCAATGTAAAGACCTTCCACAATCCTATGTAGAACATAATCTCAATACAACATAGTTGACCACAGGAACTTTCAAGCTGACAGTTGCATTAAGAGACATTTTCATTGGGAGAAAAGACTGAATATTCACACAAATAACAACTACATCCACAAAACTAGAAGCAAATAAAAATTTAGGACTCTCACCAGCACAAGATGTGGAAGGGTTAAATGTATGAAGACAACCTTATCTTGTTTGAGGAATGGATGAATCCACACCTTGTAACCCTAACATGTAAGTAAAGAAAAAACCGATCTTCCATATTAGGTAAAAAAAAAAGGAATCAACTGCCTCACATAGTTCATTCCACTTGCCAGCTATAAAAGTTAATGAGTAACACCGCGGTAAGTAGCGGGTATGGGTTATTAGGGTTTTTAACAATTAATGACCAAGGTAGGAAAAAGGGAGAAATGAAGAAAGGAAAAGAGATCAAGAAAAAAAGGGAAAAAAGTATTTGTGCTTCTAAGTCATTGCTTTTGAAGTTTCAATCTCAGGGCAAATCTTTCGATGTCCCCTTGGAGTAATTCTTCATAGTGAACCCTTTGGCAATTCTCTTGTGTGTCAGTGTGCGTAAAATCTTTGTGAAGGACTTGCTCGCTCAACGACCTGACTTCTTTTATGTTTGTGTTATTAACTACCATCGCAAATTAATACAAATAGTGGATCTTTCACTCCAGATAAACATTGGTTGTACGTTGAACCAATTTTCTCAGTTTCTAAAACTCTTGTCTATAGGTTGCTTATTGTGTTACTCTTAAATCTTGTATTGTAAACTAAAGTTCAATTCATCAACGTTCCCCTTGTTGGTTGCACGCATTAGGAGGCTTAGGAGACATTATAATGAAAATTTTAAGACAGATAATTTACATCAGCAATACTGATTGATGCATTACATTTTTCTCACTTCAAAGAAGTCTAGTAAACTACTGATACAGTAATTAAAAAGGAGTAAAATAGGATAGTTAACCATTTAATCTGAATTTCTATTGTTCCAAAAGTCTTCTTCAAAAACCATCTAAACCACACACCTCCGTTAATCCCATACACCCTACCCAAAACCCTCATGTGATTTTAGTCCCGAATTGCATCAAGAATTCTTTTCAAACACGTCATCAAAGAAGAATTCATAATAGTTGTCAATATCAACACTAGAACGGCTCATCTTGACGTATAACTCCAAAAAGAAAAAGCACAATCAAACGTTGTCTACTACACGAAAGCAAATGAAAGCAATTCCATGACCATCCCTAATCGAAATAATATACGCTGACTCATCAAGCTAATGCAATAAAATCACAAAAAAAAAAGAAAAAAAAATGAAAAAGAATAGAATCGAAAGAACCTTGTATCTAACGGGCAGGTTGGCCTCACGATCGTTGCAATAGATGGTGCGATTGCTGGGGGCCTGCGGCTGGACGCGGCCGAGCCGGACGGTGCGCGAGGAGCGATCACCGTTGCTGGTGATATCTCTGGATCCAAATGAATCCCGGCCCCGCAACGTCCTGGAAGCCCTAGCCCTCTCCCAGATCCCGCTCATCTCCTCCTTGTCAGGAAGAGATCAAACGCCAAACCCCCGTCGATCTCCCTCTCCTCACAACGATTTGAATCTCTCCTCTCTCTCTCTCTCTCTCTCTCTCTCTCTCTCGTTTCTCGATCTCCAATGGAATTTTTGGTGCCAATAACGAACGAGTTCGAGGTTTCTTTTCTTTTCCTTTTTTTCTTTTTTTCTTTTTTGGTAAAAAGTCGCCTATTTTAATTTATTTTTAGTTTGGGCTGACGAGGGTTTGATCGTGGTCCGATGTTAATGGTCGGGAAGGAGTGTATTGTGGAGAGAGAACCACCGTTGGATGGGAGATGAAGGGCGGTGATTGAGTGTGAATTTGATGATATGAAAAAAGAGCATGATGATAACCTGGAAGCGATTGAGTAGCAGTTTCAGGTTGGGTCGTGCCAGCCTTCCAGGGTGGTCAAATGATCCTTTGTCCTCTGATACTTTATGTTGTGGTCGATCAATACAAGGCAGGTAGGGTTGTTCATCGGCAGCTAAAAAAAAATTCCGGTTTGATTTGAAAATAATAAATTAAATCGATTCTTGATTATATTATTATATGATATACAGTGAAATCTCCAATCAACACGTGGTAGTATCCAAGTAAATCGTGGGTGTTATGAGATCGTGAATCCCCTGTATGGTTGCATGTCGTTGTGATGGTCGAATTCACCTCCAAGCATTTAGTGGAGAACATCACCTGTAAATCTCACGGTAATGGCCGAAATCAACATTATCGCTCCCCCGAGGGCAATAGAAAGAACGGAGAAGTGTGGTAAGGGGCCGAACTTTCTTGATCGATATACTCCACATTAAACTCTCTCATTTCAATCTCCTCTCTCTTTCCCTTACTGACTTAAGTGTTGAAGCTACCCATGAATGCCTGCCCCCTTACTTTCTTGTTCCAGACGAGAAGCGATCCCTGAAAACTTAACTCCAAGACAATACCGTCATTCGATAAAAAGAAGACGTCCACAATACTGAATCTTTTCATAATTATTACCTCAACCAAAGAACATCTTATCCGTTGATCGTGATCCGTCCATACCCCATAAGAGCATTATATATTTATTATTATTTTTTATTTTAAAAAATGAATATATTGGTTAGTTTTTTTTTGTGACATAAGCCATAAAGACCTCTTCAAAGGGTGTGTCAAGGGTGACAAGTACCCTTGACCTTTAACCGTGCACGTACAGATGTGGGGACTCGAACCTGGGAGTTTTGTGCTCACAAAGTGAATTACCCAAATTGCTCCCTCCATTTACAGGAGTGGGGACTTGAACCTGAGAGCATGCTCAATCAAGCGAATTACCCAATGCACGGGACCCGAGATACCGCTAGATCAATGGTCCTTTGGTATTGGTTTGTGTTTTTTATTTCTAGACCAGTCACAGGATTTAAATCGATTTGAATTGAAATAATTTGCATGCATTGCAAGCCAAATTTGCAATTCTACAGGAAAACCGAATTTAGTATAAAAACCAAATTTAGTTTGATTGTTATTCTCTACAATTGGCATAATGACATTAAAACATGCCAATCTTATTGATGATCGAATAAAATCCTCGAAATTTTGTGCTGGAAAAAAGAAAAAGACACCATTATATAAAATTTTTATTTGAGAAAAAGTATCTCATAAAAATCGAAGTGCTATAAGATAGGGTGAAACTCAACCTATATTTGCAACAAATATAGAGTTAGAATGACAATTTACTCCAGACCAAAAATACTCTATGTTACCAACGACCCAAGGGTCCATTAGTATCCGGATCGCTTGCTAAGAAATAAGATTCTCCTATGAACGAACCCGGGATCGAATCCTCATTCTTGCAAGCTAAGGGTCCGGTGTGGCGCTGTTCTCCTGAAAACAAGCATGCAGGATTGAGCGGTCATCCCTGTACAAGTCCTTTGAAGTTCATGCGGGGGGTTGTTTATCACCTTATTCAAAAAAAAAAAAAAAAAAAAACACTCAAACTCTATGTTTATACATGGCATGGTTCATGTAGTATTTTTTATTTTTATTTTTTGAAAAAAATGGATAAACCACATTCATTTATTTATAAAAGATATATATTGGTTATGGTAGCCAGGTACATATCCGCTATGGCAGCCGAGTCAATACATGGCCAAGTGTTACATCCTTTTCGTCGTATGGCCCTATTGGAGTAAGGGTAGCTTCTTACTCCGAATTGTCTCCGGTTCCTGGGTCCTTTTCCTCGAAATCATCGCCCCCTACTCTGGGTTCTTCCTCCTCATTGAAGCATTGGGCAAGGCTTCGCTTGACAATGGCCTCCATTGGCACCAGCTTTTGCTTCTTGGGCGCTCTAGCTGCATCAAACCAAGAAAGCAATAGAAAGTCTATCCCACGAATAATTCCGAAAAAAAACGCGTTATTTTTCCCGGAAGCATCTTTGGTTTCTTTCGAGCCAGATGCTCCAGGTAATAGCCATGATTGCTAGTTTCCATCCTACCCTGGCTTCTTTGTGAAGCTGAGTCCCTAGATCCCCTCCTCTTGCTCCCCATAAATCTTGTATGTTATGGGGAGCCGAAGTGAGCCCAAATAGCGGGCAGTAATGTTCCCAGATTCTCCGTGTTTCTGAGCATGTAATGAAAAGATGTTCAACCGTTTCCTCATGCCCATTACATAAGTAGCATTGAGTTCGGTTTCCTTGCCATCCCCTTTTGCTCAAATTGTCCAGTGTAAGCAGTTTGTTATCCCAGGCTAGCCATGCAAATAGCTTGACCTTAGTTAGGCAAGCTATACCCCAGAAGTCATTTCATATAGGGCATTGGAGGCCACCATCGACAAGGAACCCATATAAGGATTTAACGGAGAATCCTGTGCCCCACAACCATTGTCGCTCATCTGCAATGTCCTGCGGGTACGCCTCCAGTTTTGTGAGGATGTCTACAAATATTATGTCCTATGTATGAGTGAGGGGGCCCTCCTTGAGAAGTGGGATGTTGTCATGCCGTTGTCGACGGGCTTTCTGCATCGAGATATCCGGCTCTCTAATCAGATGTGTCAATGCTCCGGACAGGTTGATGGGGGAGGTTCCATTGAGCCACCTATCTTTCCAGAAATTAATCGTGTCTCCTTACCAGGATGCACCATTATCCCCAGCTGGAGTGGATACCATTGAGACACAATTCTTTTCCAACAAAGTGATGCCCTTCCTGGTGGTTTCTTATGGGGGTTGATGTAGGAGTTCCGGAAATAGGAGTGACGAATAACTTTAAGGCAAACGTCAGCATGTCCATTGAGTAGCCTCCACCACCACTTGCCAATCAAGGCTGCATTGAAAAATCGCAGGTTCATGATTCCCCACCCACCGTGCTCTTTAGGTCTACATAGGCGTTGCCAATTTACCAATCTATAAGCTCCTTTACTAAGGTCCGGGCCACGCCATAGAAAATCACGTCGTAAGGCATCAATTCGATGTATGACCCATTCGGGGAGCTTGTATATTGACATCCAATAGACAGGGATTGCAGACAAAACTGAGTTGATCAGCATAATGCGACCTCCCAGAGAAAGGAATTGGCTTTGCCATGTCCCGATTCTCTTTTTGATTTTGTCAATAAGTTTCAACCAATCCGACTTCCTTGGCCTGGAACCGGATATGGGAATGCCCAAATAAGTCACGGGTAGATTCTCCACCTTGCAGCTGATGATATTTGCCAAAGCTTTAGGGGTATGTTCCCTGGTGTTGATCGGAATCAATGTTGTTTTCTGATAATTTATACGCAATCCCGAGAGCCCCTTGTGTAAATAAAATATTAGCTTGAGTATACATAAATGCTCAGCGCGTCCCGAACACATGACTAAAAGGTCATCGGCGTATTGTAGGGAGGTAATTTCCTCCTCCTGGTTCCCATAAGGTATTCCTCTGAAGAGATTGGCCTTTCTTGCCTGAGTCAGCATGGAGTTGAAGACATCTGCTACAATGACAAACAATAGTGGGGAGAGGGGGTCCCCCTGTCGAAGGCCCCTTCTGTGTCTCACATATCCAGTGGATGTTCCATTAATGAGAAACTTAGATTTGGAAGTTTGAAGGATCAGTCGGATCCATGAAACCCATTTAGGCCCGAACCCTCTTGCTTGGAGCACTTGTAGGAGGAAGCCCCACTCCACCATATCAAAAGCCTTTTCGAAGTCTACTTTTAACATCACTTCCCCCGTCGGCTTATCTTCATTCGATGAATCAGCTCTTCTGCTGCCACGATGTTATCCTGGATACTTCTGCCCTTTATGAAGGCAGTTTGGGATTCATCCACAAGCTCTTGCATTAGTGGTTGTAACCTGTTTGCCATCACTTTAGTGATAATCTTCATAGAGCAATTAATAAGGCTGATGGGGCGGTAGTTCTTAAGCTCTTGGGGGGCTTCCCGTTTTGGGATAAGGATTATGTGAGCCCAATTTAACCTTTCAAATTGCCCCTCCCCTTCGTAAAGTTCCCTAAACAACTCCATCAGGTCCCCCCTGATGAATTCCCATCCTTGTTGGTAGATTGTCATAGGGAATCCGTCCGGCCCTGGGGCCTTCTTTGGATTGAGGTCTTGAATGGCTGCCCGAATTTCTTCCAGTGTAAACGGCCTCTCAAGGCATTCTAGGTTGACTGGAGGCTTGTCTGCTAGGATGAGCTCCCAGTTGGCAGTGTACCTGAGATCACCTGTGCAACCTATCAGTTCCCTGAAATGGTCGGAGATGGCCTATGTAATTTCTTTTTCTTCCGAGAGGGACCTGCCCCGATGCTCAATCTTGTGGATCCAGTTCCTATTCTTCCGCTGGCTGGCCATAGCATGGAAAAACCTTGTATTGTGGTCCCCTTCCTATAACCAGGTGATCCTCGACCCCTGCCTCCACTACTCTTCCTCCCCTGGGATGATATCCTCATAACCTCTTTTACAATTGAGGTACTCCTCTGCTTCATCTTGACATAGGTCTCGTGTTTCCTGGAGTACATCCAGAACCTCAATTTTTCCAAGTAGCTCCTCCTTTTGCATAGTGATGTTTAAGTAGACTTCTTTGTTCCACTTGCGCAACCTCTTCTTGATCAGTGTCAGCTTCTTATCTATCATAAAGGCTCCATATCCTCCATACGAAGTCCCTTCCCACCACTGTTTTACCATCTCCCAGAATCCTTCTCGTTGACTCCATGCTCTGTTGAATCGGAAAATGGCTTTGGGTTGGTCTAATTTTTTGCATTCTAGACATATGAGTGCGTGATCAGATCCGACTCGAGGGAGTGTTAACTGCCAGACTTTGGGAAAGTTGGTTAGCCAATCCCCGGACGTAAGGAACCTATCTAGTCTTGCCATGGTTGGCCTAAACCTGCCATTAGTCCAAGTGAATTGCCGTCTTTGTAAAGGGGGGGTCATAAAGCTGTAGGGTATGGATTGCTTGTTCAAATAGTTCAATATCATGTAGCATTAGACATGTCACAAATTAAATCATTATATTGAATCAAAAAAAGAAACAACAAAAAACAAAAATTCAGAAGAACAAAACACATGAATATTTGGATCACAACCATAAATCCATTCTCTCTATTTCCCATTAACAACAAAAACTCATACCAATTATAAATTATGTACCAACTCAACATAAAGATGCAAGACTTATCCCACAAATCTGGGCAAATAACTATGGACAAGTACATAACACCAAGATTAATTAAGAACAAAGTTCCTTATCTAATGAAAACCCAAATGACGTTCATGTGACACAAGATAAGACTCATTTTAAACTTGTAATTATAAATCAAAAAGGATTAGTGGAAGGACAAGAAGAATCATCTCCACTCCCAAATGCCACCAACTCCCACCACCCAAATGAATGCTCATCCCACCAGAGTTAGCAGCATGCTTGCTTGGACTTGAACTTGATCCCACACTGGCTGTGGTGTTTCCTTTAAAGCACAAAGATCAACTTCCCATCAAGTTTGAGGAACAAGAACAAGTGGTAGGTCCCTCAAAGTTAGAACCAAAAGATGGCAACAAAAGCATAGAATAAGATATATATGGGTGTTAATAATTATAAAGATGATGTGCTCTTCTTTGGTGATCTTTGTGGTCCATCTTATTTTAGCTTGTTATACAAAGTAAGAGTAGCATGAGAATAAGATCTCCATTGGCTTGAAATGCATCATTTGAGGTCCTAGTGATATTAAATGACCCAAATTTAGCTCTAGCATTGTCCTTGCGTAAGGCACCTCTGTTGTTATTGTTGTTGTTTTTTGGTTTGTTGTTTTATTTTTATATTTTGAATAAATTATTTGAACCTTTAGGAGATGTTACTTAAGTCAAATGTAACTTATAAAAAAACTTCAGTCCAAAATAAATTCAAACTTCAAAAACAAAAACCAAAGACATGAGGATAGTCATCTTGTTTTCAAACAACTAATCAGTTCTAATTCTATCTACTTCCTCGCACTTTCATAGTTTGATGCAACTTCTGCAAATAAAAGGCAAGCACTATAAATAGTTGAGTCAACATCTAAGCGAAGCCTGGAGTTTATAAGGGAAAATGATAGCCATTAATAGCTGGGTGCAGACTTCGAGGATGAGGAGTCCCCGACCTAGACCCCGCTAGGGAGCGACTGGCGAACCAAGGCACGGGATTTCGCTCTACTCAAATATAAAGCCAAGCATGTATTTACGCCATACTTTAATTATTAATGAAAGTGTTTTATCCATGATTTTTGAAAAACAAAAACCAAAGACTTAAAAAAGTGCCTATGTGATAGTGTTTAGAATTCTTTGCATCTAAAAAACTAGGACTATTTATAAAAAAAAATGATTATAAACTTTAGTTTAACAAGAAGTTCTATAAAAATTTTGGGTCGTGTAAAAATATTTATCATAAATTTAATAAAATATTTTATAAATATTTTATAAAGAAAAAGACTAAATTCTAATTAGTTTTAGTTCAAGTTTAGGTTTAAATCTAGTTTAAGTTGGAATTCTAGTGTCAAATCGAAATCAATGTTGGTGGTTTAGGACTCTACAAAACATATATATTTAATATCCATGGGCAAAAACTTGTATGGAGCCGGCTCTGTTGAGAATTCGGCAAGGAAAAAAAAACACAGAGTTTTACGTGATTCACCCCAAAAATTAGGGCTACGTCCACGGCCACCGGCTGTTTCATTAATTTTCAACTAAAAAACTAAAAACTTTACAAAGACGAATAATATATAGGGAAATCAAAAACCCTAATATAATGAAAATACTCAAAATACTCCTCAAAAATTTTTCATACAGTTCATTTTTATTGAAAGTGTTGAGAATTGAAAAAAATAAATAAAAGTTCTACTAAGTAGTTGAAAATGTGAAAAGTTATATTTTCTGTTATCCATTAAATACAGTTCATTTTTATATATCAAAACCTACTTCACATTCGATGGAAACAACCCCAGCTAATCAGTTAAATATTCATAAAATAAATAAATAAAATAAACACAAATTAATTCTCATACCAGTGTCACCGGCAGCACTACCTTGAGCCTGAGCTAATTGCTTGAACATCTTAGCATCTTTTGAATCCGGTTTCAGATTTAGCAACTCTAGCAACACACATTTCATATCAATAAAAAAAAACTCATCAAAGCATAATAAAAAAAAATGACTAATGATATTCAAACTGAATAGGTTACTGAATGTTTAATATCCATTCAAATTATCTCAAAATGATGGTGCTGATAATCCGAAAAAAAGTTTCAATCAATTAATAAATCTATTTAATTTGTATAGCACTATCCATTAAAATAAACATTGATATAACGAACAAATAAATAAATCACTAACTAGGGCATTCAGAGATGTTGGCATGGGTGGCGCAGGCGGAGGGCAGTGAGACGGCGAGCGTGACATTAATCTCGAGGCCGAGCTGCGGATCGTCTCGGTCCTTGATGAGCACGCACAGGCATTTGGGGCTTTTCTCCAGGACTTCTTTGAGTCCTGTGCAGCAGTCCGGCGTGGGAGCCTTGGCGCTCCCCTGAACGTAGGGGAGACAACCGGCCAACCCCACTAGTTGCTCGCCGCATTCCGATTGGTCTCCGGCGAAGTCGGATAATGTGAGATTCACAACGAAGGAGAAGAAGATTAGGATGAATTGGATTAGATTGGAGTGGAGCAAGGAGGAAGAGGTAGCCATGGCTAAGCTGTGACTCCCGAGTTCTTCTGGGCAATCAAATGGGACCAATGATATATATACAGTAGTGATGATTGGTGTGATTAATTGATCGTGTTTTGGACAGTGGTGAATGGTGGGTTAGTGGGGTGTGGATTTTTTTTTTTTTTTTTTTTTTTTGACAGGAAGAAAGGTCAATCAAGTGGTCAGTTACTAAGAGGGTGTTCATTTGCCTGGAGAAGAGGGAGAAGTGAAGTGACTTTCTCCAATTCAGCTGTTCATTTGTCCTGAAGTGGGGGAAATAGCACTTCCCCCACCTCAGTGACTTCACCTATTTTGTATAGCCCCACTTTACTTTCTTAAAAGACAAAGTCGCTGAAGTGGGGATATAAAATCCCACTTCAGCTGACTTCACCCCCCAGGGCCCCCACTCACGACGCTAGCGAAGTCCATCCCGATCTTTGCCTGATACCTGTGAGGAGCATCCAAATTTTCGGTCGATCTCCGATCGGGACACCTCTGGATTGTTGCCCAACAGCGACACCTTTGAATTGCCACCTAATCTCCGACCGGGTGCCTCTCGATCTCCGCCTGATCTTCGACCATGACACCTCCAGAGCTCAAGCAGGTACCTCCATCTTCATGTCTTCCTTTCTCCCTCTGTCCTTCATCTCTCTTATATCATGATTGTTCCTTGGGATTAGACAGTAAGGTCAAAGTCAAGGACATTAAGGACATGTACAGTCCTAAGATGAGACAGTAAGGTCAAACCCTACGCATCGTGGTGATGGGTACAACCTGGTCACTAACCAATGCTTACATTTTTCAGAAAAATATCTGTATTTGCATATCAAACTCGTACCAAATTAGATGGTAAGCCCTTAACAGGACCTGAGTACCAATAGACCTTGGTATGGATTGTTTCATTGTTGGTGTGTATGAATGGGTTGGATTGGAACATTTAGGTTTCACACTAGTATTGTACTTGGTTAAGAGGATGATGTGATGATATTATTGTGTTTAGGATTTAGATTGAAATAGTGTGAAATGGTGAAAGGGATCTCAACTTTCATTAATGGCATTCATGATTTTGTTTTTCTTTTTATAGTTGGAACAACATGTGATTAATGAAAAGTAGAAATGAGGAAACAAGCAACTGTGTAATGGTCATGTGTCACTCAGCAGTGATCTGAGTCCTCAGTAAATAGGAGCTTTGTTTTCAACAGGGACCACTTCGTCACATGTCGTCACTTCTTCGGGAAATATTCGGATTTTTCTAAGGTTCTCTATCGTTCTCTTGAATAAACTAAAAATAATGAAAGAATCTGGGATAAACTAGGAATATTATATAAAATGTTCTAAAGATCTAGATTAGACTAGGGTGTGTTTAACAAAGGGATAACCTAGTGGGATATCCCTGACATAATTTCCCATGCATAATATTTATAACAAAAAACTCTAATGATGATTTAGAGATATAATAATGAATTATCAACCAATGAATGGACGACTTTAGACATTATCATTAATATTTTTAATTTAAATTTAAAAAAAAAAATCAAAACTTTTCAAAATTTAACATTAATCTCAAGTGGGATATTTTTCAACCAAACACTACCAGAGGGTGTAGGAGATTCTAAAATCTCTTCATGAAACTCCATGGATCTTGAGAAGTCTAGAGAGTTTCAAGAGGTCCATAAATAGAAGAACCTCCCTCCATTTAGGAACAAGAAATTGATATGAAAATCTACCTTAATTTTTTGCACTAAATTAAGAATATACTAAGTACCGCACAAAGGTGGTAGGCAAAAAAACCACCTTCGGACAACTTGCTCATGTCCACAAACAAAGAAGCTTTCTAGTTTTAATAAAATATAATTTATTCATTTTTATCACGCATAACTAAAAAATAAAAAATAAATAAATTATGTATGACCGATGAGATGAAAAGGATATCTATGGAAAATACGTCATTGTTTTTTGTTTTTTGGGTTTTCTTCTATGATGAATGATCCTTTTTATTAAATTTTCACACTTAAAAATATTTTTTAAAAATATTCATAAATATTATATAAATAAACAAATAAAATCTTATCTAAATGGGATTAACAATGCATAATTACTTTAAAATATTAATTGATATAATTCATAGAGGGTGTCTTTATTACAAACCTTGACAAGAATTCGCTTAACTGAGAGAAATTCAAGTCAATTCATATCTTAATAAACAAGTTGAGAGGGTAGGAAAGATAGCATGAAGAGTAGGAAATAGATCCAAACACCACCAACCATTTCCATTTGCAACAATTTCATTCTCCTTGCACCACTAGGAGTTGAATCAATGTTCTCATTTGCCAAGGTGATATTTCTTTTCACTGTAAACACATAATAGTGAAGCAATGAGTTAAAATAAAAAAATTGTTGACTAATTTAATTAATTTATTTCAAAATCTCTTTTGCTATGACTATTTAATCAAACAAACTTTCATTTTAATTTTTGTTTTTTATAAATGTAAAAATAATAAAAACTTAAGTCAAAACCCTTTAGGGACTGAATCAAGTTTAGTTTTGTAGACACAAATATGTATTTAAGGGACAAATTTCAAGAACTCATTTTGGAAGATAGATATTACAAGTATGTGTGAATTCTATAATAAAAATAATCTCTAATAACCAACTTTCACAAGGAAAATTAGCTGGTCCAGTCTTTCACAATGAGAGATTGCGGTTCAAATGACATTACTGGCGTACTTCTAGTAGCTTGTCCACATTTAAAAAAAACTATGTTGGTATTAGTTAGTCATGGGATATTTTACCTATGCAAGATTCAATCAAACTTGTAACTTTAATTGCTACTATTAAAATTATTATCATATCCAGTGGATATCATCATCTACCTTTTTACTGTTTAAACCATGTATGATACTACATGCTCATGCAACTATGGTGGCAACGGAATAAAATAGATAGCCTAGTATTACAAAGCTTCTGTTATGGACAGAATCCGGAGAAAAGTCAGACCATTTAAATCTATTATATACAGTTTTATCATATTTTTCTTAAGATGTTATTTTCATGACTCAAATCCATGATAGAATCTCAAGGGAAAATTTGGTGTTTACTCGAGAGGAAATACAGTAGTCTTCATAAGCACTCGAGGGTGACATATCTAAGTAAAGTTACCACATATGCATCATGATAGATAAAGACTGGTTTTACTGGCCTTTATGCCCGGATGTGATGATTTTTTGTTCTTTTATTATGTACTAGTGTTTTCTCTTTATTTTTTTTTCCTCTTATTAATTGATATCAATGTGCATGATTTATTCATTTATTATTTTTTATTATAAAATATATAAAAAAAAAAATCAAAGTCAGAACTGTTACCTTGAGCACTCTTTCCAATCCCTTGAATTTCATCAGCAAACTGCTTGAAATCCTTAGCTTCTGATGAATTCAAAGGCACCTTCAGCAATCCTGCATGCAAAAAAGAGTATATATAGATAATACATAGAACTCCATTCAAAAATGAGAAACCAAAGAAATTAACCATAGAGTGAAGCTAAGTTAAGAGTTCGAATCACGTCTATATATGATGTGGTTCAGTGGTTTGTCCACATTTATCAAAAAATAAAAATAAAAATTTGAGCTGAGCTGAGTTTAATTACTTGGGCAATCAGTAACATTAACTGGTGCATTGCACTTGGCTGGAAGCATAAGAGCCCTAGTGACATTAACCTTGATGCCAAGTTGTGGTTCATCTCTATCCTTAATGAGAACACACAAGCACTTGAAGCTTTTACCAACCACCCCCTTGAAGTCACTACAACAGTCTGGCA
Organism: Dioscorea zingiberensis; assembly: GCA_026586065.1. NCBI lineage: Eukaryota > Viridiplantae > Streptophyta > Magnoliopsida > Dioscoreales > Dioscoreaceae > Dioscorea > Dioscorea zingiberensis. The sequence goes on along the minus strand of CM048821.1, from coordinate 6,763,971 downwards.
TCGGCGTAGGAGTCTCGATGTCGGTACTCTGCACGAAGGAAAGACACGAGGCCAGCCCCACCAGCTGGTCTGTGCACTCCGCTCGATCGCTAGCAAAGTCCGATCTCGCAGCGCCGATGAAGCCAAGGACAAGAAGCATAGAGAAGTTGAGCAAAGATGAAGAGATTGCCATGGTGATAGAACTAAGATGATGTGCTGTGTGAGTACTTACAGCTCAATTTAAAGAGGAAGGCAGAGTGTGGGGGATCTGATGAGTAATGGTGTTGGTTAGAAATGTATTGAATGAGTGTGGCTGGTATGGTACTAGTGGTGTTGATGTGTTGTTATTGCCTATTTAATTTTTCACTGAGTGAGATAAAAGTTTCATTTGTAGTTTTTAATTTACCATTTTCAAGGGATTAGTTTTAGGATCTTAATAAGTCGTCAAAAGAAGTCTGGCTTTCATAAGAGAGGAGTACTACCAATCCAATTCACTGATGATGATGCCCTCAAAAACCATGCAACCAAAGTCACGACAGAATACTTCTATTCTACATTCTTGTAATCGGGAACTATAACAATTATTTTTAAATAAATAAAATGAGGTACAAGTTCGCTACCACAATAGTGTATTACATCGCCCCTCGTTAATGAAAACAAAGAAATTCTTCAATTTCTTCTGGAAGCATATGATTATTCTTCTACAAGCAATTATTGAGAAAATCAGTGAATACAACCAATTATCAGTAAGAATGGTCGAAAATACGAAATAAACAAGTATTTCTACGACTCTAAATCTAAAGGATGTGGAACGATATTCCATCCAAAGAATAGGAGGAGCTCTGGTGGCGCGATTTCCGGCTTTCGGCGGAGCACCTGAAAACCTTGTGGAACACTACAAGATGGCACCACCACGTGTCTGGAAGCGCACACAACCCCCGGCCGGCGGCGTGGGCTACCAAGCACCACTCCGCCCCGGAGCTCCACCTCCACCAACAGCCCTAGAAGAGAAGGCGTCAGCTACAAGGAAGCGATGAGCGGAGAGACCCCTCCCTCCGACAACGCGACGGCGCAAGATATACAGCGACCTACCATGAGCTCAGAGGAGGAGGAAGGGTGGGATGATGTACACTACAAGCGTAAACGCAAACCACCTCCGCCCCCCGGACACAGATCACCGGCAATGATCAGAGAGGCGCGACCCCGTTCCCCTCCATACATCAGGACCCCGGCCGGGTTGGTGGAGGTCTGCGGTCAATGCCTCAAACCTGGGCATATGGCTGCTGGTTGCCGGCGGGCCATGACTTGCAGAACATGTGGAAGCACCGGTCACAAAGCTCGCCAATGCCGGAAAGGAAACCCTAAACACCACCAGTTTCATGCAGAGGAGATCCATGAACCACCACGAAGACAACAACCACCCGAACACCGTACCGGTCAACAGCGAAAGGAGGAGCATGTGAAGATTCAGCAAAGCAAACCGGCGAGAGTGGAGGCGGAGCCAACTCCGGCAACTGCACCTGCACCCCAGAAAATACAAGAGCAACATGTCTCGCTGGTCCTCGACGGCGACATGATGACTGGAAAAGAAGACATGAAAATCTACACTGTTGCGACGATTACAAAGGTGACTCAACACGGTGGCCTCAGAGATGGACCTGCGGTCTCTAAAGCACTGAGAGAGGCGCTGGGTGATGAGTGGCTGTGGCCGGTAAGAGAATTCAGAGACGGCAGGATGATGATCACCTGCCGCTCGCCGGAAGAGGCAAGGGAGTTGGAAAGAACCGGAGAGATTCACCTACCAAGATTCACCATCAAATGCGAACCATGGACGCCGGATATCTGGCGTATTGGCTGCCCCGACGGTGAGATTAGATGGCTTGAAATCAGGAAGATGCCATGCTTCTGCTGGAATAGAAATTCCGCAGGCCGAATCTTGAAGGCCGTCGGCGATCTTATCTACGTTGACCATACGAGAGGCTACGTTGACGATCTCCGGGCTCTGGTTCGTATCCGACGAGGGCGAACAATGCCCTGTATCCTATGGACTAGCATCGGGTCGCGAAAGTATCGCATTGTGGTTGGGATGGAGAGAGGCCAAGATCCGTTACCGTGGGGTGAAGATGGTGACAGAGGAGAACTCACTGCTGAACTAGAAGATGGACTGATTGGCCAGAAGCCACCGGAGCAGGGGAAGGGGAAGGAGCTTGATGCCTCAAAACGCCACGACAGAAGCAGAGAGCCACCAAAGGAGCGGATATACAACCAGGTCATGCGGCCGCCGTCCGGTGGTGGTGGTCGGAAAGAAGGTCACAGCTCCAAGACGGTTCGGACCGGTCCTGCAACCAAGCAGGACCGGTCCGAGGTCCCCGGCCCGAGGCGGGACCGTACATTCTCTGCGGCGGGGGAGCCCCATCACGCCGTTCGAAGCTCCGCCGTACCACGGACGACGTCGCATCCAAGTCACGATTCACCCTCACAGAAGAAGAGCAGAGAAGATGTACAGGTGCAGTCGTTTCAAGATCCACGAGAGGACCAGGCGGAGATGCACATGAATTCAAAAGAAATCTCTTGGACAGAAGCTAATCACCATCTGCTACCAACTGAGGATGATCGGACGGCTCTAGTGGATCAACCCAAGCATAGGCCCGGAAAGGAGCCAGCCACATGGTCTCCAACCATGTCATTCAATCAGGTCCAGGCCCAACATGATCCACCAACAGATCCGTTGCCTCTGGTAGTCCACAATCCATCTCCTGGCAGGCCTTCAGGGGAGGATTTCCTGGGAATTGGGCTTCTTTGTGAACCAACACATGGGCCCCTCCTTGAACATTCACAGGGGCCTACAATGGAACAACCCATTATAAATCCTCATGGCCATTGTAAAAAAAGAATCCGAATATGTGAAGAAAATGATGTTGAAAGGTATGATCAGGACCCTCCAAAACAAAACAAACAACAACACATCATTGAAAAGCAAAGTATGCATTGGACAAAACCCAATTTAGACCCAATCTTAAGCCCAATCATTGAATGCCCATCCTCCAAACAACTATTGATCCAAGATGAACAAATGCAATCAACCCAACAAGGGCAGTTTGCACCAGACCCACAACTAACTGATGAAGGGCCTAACAAGCACAACCAACCCAAATCACCTGATTCTCGTGCCATGATGGATCATATACCAGGACACTCCACATCTCAACTGGGACTGGGCCCTACTCAAAGCTTAACCCCACAAGCTCTTCATATTGTGGACCTCATCAACCATGGCATCATTGACCTGAATAATACCATTCCAAAATATATGAATGGGGGATGGAATTTAATTTCCAATACCACTTGGAACAACACACCAAACCTCCTGGGGAGAATGCCATCAAGTTCAGAAGATGGAAGACCATCACAGGGAACGGAGGAAAAGCAACACCAATCCTATCATACCCTGATTTTTTTCGACTTAAATAAATAAGGTGGAATGATAGATTAAACAAGAAGAAAAGAAAAGAAGAAATGTAGAAATTAATACTAATTATTTATTGAAGTAAAGGAGGTTTGGGATTTAATTGAATATAGGGGTTAAATTGCAAAATGGGATTTAATTGAATATAGGGGTTAAATTGCAAAATTTCAAAAAATCTCTTCCTAATTAAACCGCCAGCTCAGTCTTCCAGGGAGTTCCCTTCTCTTGTTAATTTGCTAAATTGCCCTCATCTTTTCTCAAAATTATTCAAATGTTCATGCCTCTCATTCTCTATAAATAGACACCTCTTCTCTTCTCTTCTTTCTTGCTCTCTTTCTCTCTTAATCTCTTCATCTTCCTCTTAAGTTCTATTGGTGAAGCCCTGCAGAAATCAAGAGTTCAAGAGTCTTCAAAGATCAAGACTAGTCTTCAAGTATTAAGTTTTCCTTTTACCAACTTTCTTTGATACTTATACATATAACCATCCATAACCATCCATAAGAATGAGTTATGAAGAGTTTTACAATGGTTTTTCATCTCTTACACACATAACCATCCATATGAAAGAGTTTTCCAATGTTTTGAAGAGTTTTACCAAGGTTTTTAATCTCCATAGAGGAACATAAATGTGTTTTAACAATCAATCGTATTCCTACTGTATTTCTCTTTTCTGGAGCAGTAGACGAATTCTTTTTCATAAACTTTGTATACAAAGGTTGTAGATCATGATGTCTCCTTTGTGACTACAAATTTTCAGACTTTTTCATGAAAAATCCAGTTTTTAATGATTTTCCAAAGAGGGACTGCTGGTCTGTTTTTAGTGCAAGTTTGCTACTAAAAACAAGATCTTGTCATCTCTGTTCTGGAGTAATAGACGAATTATTTTTCAAAAACTTTGTGAACAAAGGTTGTATATCTGGATTTTTCCTTTATGCCTACAAAATTTCAGAAACTTTCATGACAAATACAATTTTTAATGATTTTTACAAAAAGGGCCTGCTGGATCTGTTCTTCTGCTGGAACCTGGACATGTCACCATATTTCTGGGGACCATCCAGTGATCTTTGGAACTGGATACAAATAAGAAAGTTTTAGTAAAAGATGTTATCTACCACATATAAAAATTTCAGCATTTTTGGACATTTCCTCAGACTTGTGTTGAACTTTCACCAAGACTGCTGCAGTTTTACGAACCTGCTGTGAATACGTTTTTTTTGACCTCTTAAATCTATTCATATTCACAAGATCCAAACCTGGAATGGTACTCAATGGTTATAAGTACATACCGGTAAATTTTCATGAATTTTAGGGTTAAAATCAATTTTTATATGGAATCTACAAAAGACTACAGAAATAACAATCACGCTTTTAAACTATACGAGTGAATGAAAGATTTGAAACGACAATGACCTCACTTTTATTATGGTCGTAGAAAATCCACAAGGGGGTTGACAATAAGACAAGACAAAGACGAGCTAAGGTAAGGGATCCACTTTTTTGACGGGGTAAAGTTAACCCTTTTCTTGCAGTATTTTGATTTCTATGGGTTAACCTTGACGCTTTTCCATGGTTGAATTCTTTATATGTGCTCTATGGCTTCCTACTTCCTTATGAACAAGGAATATTTGAAATCCTTTATTTTCCTTGGGATTCAATGCTTTATTTCCGCTTTTAAGTCCTGATAAATGTTATGTTGTGGGTGGGCCCTAATTATACAAACCTCCAACGTTGGGTAAAGCATATCCCTGGAATTGGTAGACCCAGTGGATAATAAGTATGGTGTCATGGCGGTTAGCCATGACACATTTATGAAAAGTAAGAATGAAGTCACGGCGGTTAGCCTTAACAAGTTTTATAACATCCAGACTATTCATGATATCTTTTCACCTGTTTGATGCTTATGTTTGATGTTTAGTACCTCTATGACTTTGTTATTTCAATGACTCTACTTTCACAGTTCATGTTTTTACTGCATGCTCATGCTTTACCTTATCGGGCTATTTCCTCACCCCTTTATTTCTTTTGATTCCCCACCCCAAAGTGAACTAGAAGTCTAAGGAGGAGAGTGCGTAATAGGACGCTTAGGTCAAGCTTCAAGACTTTTAAGTTTATGTGTTTAGTATTTGCTTATGTATAAAAGGTTGTAATAATGTATATGGTGTCCTAAACTCCTAAACTCCTAAACTTTTGATATGATCTTGGGAGATGTAATAAAGTATGTAAAGATTATGTATGTTTACGTTATGTTTTTGGATTAACGCACCCAATCTGGAGCTCCCGGATTTGGGGGCGTTACAAATCCAACAAGGGAAAAGTGAACAATGCTGGAGCTACAAGTAGACCCAGAGGGCGGCCAAAGAAGAACAAGCCACCATCTGCACCCAAAGAATCAACAACTCCAACAATCTCCAAAAGGAAGATAGACCAAATTGACCTCCAAGGTACGATATCGTCCCCCCTTATACTCCACTAATTTTATCAGACTGGCATGACAGGGAATTTACATCAACTGCCCTCGCTATGGGAGTTGACTTGGATCACTCAGAGGACACAGACACTTACCTACATCATATGAGATTAAGGGAATAGACGGGGCCGGCAGGCCGTGGCAAAGTGTATAAGCCTACCCCGGAACCTTTTCTCCAGGGCAAGCCAGAGTTTAATTCATGAAGTTAATTTCATGGAATGTAAGGGGACTGGGGAAACGTAAGAAGCGTTACCTGGTAAGGGATTTTTTGGGAAACCACAAACCGGACTTGTTTTGTCTACAAGAGACAAAACTGGCCACTGTGGACAACCGCATATGGAGAAGTCTGGGGGGCACCGAGTACGACACTAGGTTGACCCTCCATGCAATAAATACAAGGGGTGGTTGTTGTATGGGGTGGAACAGCAACCGTTTTAAACTCATAACTAGCTTCATTGACACTTTCAGTATTACTGCCATCCTAGAGGACTGCACCAACCAAAAACGGTGGATGTGCTCAACAGTTTACGGCCCATGTGAGTGTGGACTAAAGCAAGCCTTTTGGGAAGAACTACGACAGATAAGATCGCGGTGGGATGGATTATGGATTGTGGGGGGAGATTTCAACGCCACTCTTTTGAACGAAGACTGTAACAGACCCACCCACGGAACCCAGAACAGAAGAGAATTTGGAGAGTTGATAGATGATCTACAACTCTGGGACCCACCGTTGACGGGGCAAAAGTACACTTGGTCAGACGGAAGAAGCAACCTCCTACTCATCAGACTCGATCGGTTCCTTATTTCGGCCACATGGGCATCCGACTTTCCACAGATCTGGCAATCAGCGCTACCAAGAATTAGGTCGGACCATTGCCCAGTCTTGTTAGACTGCGGCCCCTACACCCCACTTAGGCTACCTTTCCGTTTTAACAGGGCTTGGCAATCTCATGATGGTTTCTGGAATATGATGAGGGACTGGTGGGAAAATTCCTCATTCGAAGGAGACGGGCAGTATATAATATCCAAAAAACTCACACTGACAAGGAAAAGACTAATACGATGGAACATCCAAACACGATAAGCTACAGGAGCCAGAAAGAAGGAAATCCTAGACACCATCCAACTACTGGATCGGAAGGAGGAATCTGACAGACTCAATGCGGAAGAAGAGCTGGCAAAGATGAACTACAAATTGGAATACGATAACTTGATAAGAGCAGAAGAAACCCATTGGAGAGAACGGTCCCGGATCACCTGGCTAAAAGAAGGTGACCAAAATACGAAGTTCTTCCATGCCGTTGCAGTTGAAAGAAGGAACCGTAATTGGATCAACAAAATAAAGGTGGGCGATAACGTGATAGAAGGTCACGAGGAAATTGCAGATACACTCAAAACACACTTTACTCAACTCTTCGGCACTAAGAGACAACATCGAATCACACCAAACTGGAGTAGACTTTTGGTCCACAAAGAACAAATTGATCTCCAACACCTTGACAATCCCTTCACAGAGGATGAAATTTGGATGGCAGTCAAAGACCTCTGCCCAGACAAAGCCCCAGGGCCTGATGGATTTCCGATGACGATATATCAGCAAGGGTGGAGATATATGAAGAAAGAACTGATGCAAATTTTCGGGGACTTACACTCAGAGCAAACGACTCTAGAAAGACTTAACTGGGCATACATCACACTTGTGCCTAAGAAGAATGCACTTGTTCTCCTGACAGACTATAGACCAATAAGTCTGCTGAACTGCTCAATGAAGATTATTACCAAAGTCCTGGCCAACAGGCTTGGGTCAGTGATAGATGGGCTGGTGGACCGTACTCAAACAGCCTTCATCAAGGGAAGATGTATCCAGGATAACATTGCCACTGCCGAGGAACTCATCCACAAAATGAAGCATAGCCGATCCGACGGAACACTTATCAAAGTGGATCTGGAAAAAGCCTTTGATATGGTAGATTGGGAATTCTTACTTGACGTCCTACAAGCACGCGGCTTTGGCCCCCGGTGGATTGCATGGATTAAAATAATCCTCACCTCATCCAAGGCCAAATTTCTTCTGAACGGCCGCCCAACAGGATATATAAGACATCAGAGAGGCCTCCGACAAGGCGATCCACTATCACCGCTGCTCTTTGTGCTAGTAACTGATGTTTTCAGCACCATGATGACAAACGCGATGAGAGCCAACCTATTCCGAGGCATTAGGTATGGCACTTCTGAAGAGCAAGAGATCGCTACGCTCCAGTATGCAGACGACCTACTGATCTTTTGCTCAGGGGACCTACAACAATTCAGAATCTTGAAAATAATCTTCTTCCTATACGAAGGGCTATCTGGACTTAAGATAAATTACCACAAAAGTGTTATCATACCAATTAAAGCTCTCACATACACCTCCCTAGAGCTAGAACAAACTTTGGGTTGCAACGCTGGGACCTTGCCAATAATACATCTGGGTCTACCAATCTCTGGTTCCAAGCCGAGGAAGGAGGCCTGGAGGACACTCATCAATAAAATCAAAGGGCGGCTGACTACCTGGAAAGGAAAGCTGTTATCACTAGGGGGAAGAATCACGCTACTCAATTCGGTACTCACCTCCATCCCAAATTATTGGCTCGCTATCTATCGGCTACCGGAGTGGGTCATACAACAAATTGATGGAATTAGGAGAGACTTCCTATGGCGTGGCGCTGAGGGAGACAAGAAAGCATACATGCTAGTTGCTTGGGACCGGTTATGCAGACCAAAGGAGTTTGGGGGATGGGGAATTATTAACCTGCGCGGTTTCAATACGGCCATGCTGGGAAAATGGTGGTGGAGGATACTCACCGGTCAGGCAGGTCTCTGCGCAAAGTTGTTGAAACATCTATATTACAGACGTAGGGCCTTTGACCCTTTTTCCCTAGCTCCACAGGGCGCTTCCTTCTTTTGGAAAGGAGCTTCCCAGAAGCAAGAAGCTTTAGTACATAATTTGACGGCCAAGGTTGGAGTGGGAAATTCTATTTATTTTTGGCCTGACAATTGGGTGGAGGGTAGGGCCCCACGGTACACCCACCCCAATATCTATGCGTTGGCTCGCCAGAAAGGGAGCACAGTGCAGGAAGTGAGACAACAACTTCAACAGGGCACACCCATTCTTTTAGAAGGCCCACTTACGGAGGAAGGTGTGAAGGAGCTAGAACAACTTACTAGAGTAACACATGAGTGCCCGGGGACTGACCCGGATAAAAGAATATGGAATCTCACCTCCCAAGGAAGCTTCACGGTCAAATCATACTATCAATTTCTGATGAACGGAGGAGTTCGAGCAGAGATGGGGAATAGCTTCTGGAAACAACCTTGCCCAACCAAAATCAAGGCTTTTACCTGGCTGGTTCTGGATAACAAAATCCTCACCCTGGACAATCTAAGGGCGAAAGGTTGGAACGGGACACGCACCAATTGCTACTTGTGTGAAGATAGTGAGGAAACGGTACAACACTTGTTTCTTCTCTGTCCATACTCCATGAGGATTTGGCAACACTTCACACACCTGCTTCAACGGAACGTAGTCCCCTCACGGATACAAGATCTGTGGGGGAGAACTGCGATGGCCAACACACTTCCCAAAAATGAACGCCTGGGCTGGAACCTACTCACTATGGCTACGCTATGGACCCTGTGGATGGAACGCAATAGGCGATGCTTTCACGATAAACGTCGTGTTTGCGTGAAAACAATCCGGGATATTGACTTCCTAACATTGTCTTGGTTTGATGCAGTTCACGCGTCTAAGAAGCCGAAGCTGGTCGCAATGGAGACTATAGTGAAAAGGAGCCTTGCTTTTACTCGGGAGGACGAACCACAACTGCCGCCGGGGGGTGACTTCGAGGACACCCAGATAGCTTGAAGGGCTACACACATCGCACGGAGGGGGAAGAAATGGGATCATGGGGCACTACTCTCCACGAATTATGTATCGGATCCAACTATGGATCCACCTATGTAACCGTTACTTTTTCTAAATAAAAGAATGTGGTTTATCCACTTTTATCAAAAAAAAAAAAAAAAAAATCTAAAGGATCTACCGCTAGATAAATATCTTTGGCAACTAATCCTCTGTTTTGGATGCAAGAACAAAATAATTCGTTATGGTGTAACAACATATCTCTCATTCCTAACTCGCTCTTTTTTTTTTCTTGACAAAGGTGACAAGTGCCCCCCTAAAGTCAAGAGTGGACAACGCAGCTCTTTGCGGATGTACCCTCACATTATGGTCATGGGGGTTCAAATATGAAATTGTTCCAACCAACGTGCCCTCACCTTCCAACTCACTCTTTTCTTGTTCACGACCAAAGAGTTTTGGTATACTAAATCCCAGTCAATTTTTGAAGTGTCGAATTTGTTGATTCATGGCCAGAGATGGCTTGAAACCAATAATTCATTATCTGATGGATCTTGGTCTCATGCAGGTCAGTCCATTAATATACTTGAACTCAAACAGTAGATGATGGATTACTTATGGATGATATTTGAATGGCTTCATAAAGAGTGTAGGACCCTTGGAGCACAGTAAGGTTGTGCACACGCATTTGATGTGTGAAGAAGAGTGGGAAGGTGGCGTTCACCATGTGGTTTCACAAATCAACCTGTGCAAAGAAATGAAGTTATGAGAAATGTCCACTGTTCATATCAATTCTTGTCTTGATGCACATGGGGGGATCTAATCTACATTGAGCGGGGAAAAGTGTACATATTAATAATTTAAAGTTATGTTTTTGATTTATGTTGACGTGAAAATCGGCATCCCCTCATGATCAACTCCGGTTCAGATCAACGGATAAGAAGTTGGGATGCTGAAAGTGAATCCGGTGACAGGGGGTTGAAGAGGTTGCTTCGAGAACTCCAACTTGAAAGAAGAGAACACAAACAAGAGCAGTGAGGGGGCCCTCCTGCCCAGGTTCCACTCCGACGGTCAAATTAGTGTTGTGATCACCGGAGAAGTAGATGAAGTAGAGGTACTTAGAGCCAAAAGATTGATCTTACTCTCACTCCCTCGAGGTCTAGCCCTATTAGTCCTCTTGATCTGTCTCAGGTTTTAGGCCTTATCCCATCGCCCTTCTCCCCTTTACTAGTCATCATGGCCTTTACCATGCAAACACCCTCGATCTGTCCCCGAAGTGACAACAACCATGCCCCATTATGGGGATAGAGTGGCGGCCCTCGGGATCTGGGTTGTCTTTTTTGAGGGGATGGGGTGTAGACAAGTGTATATCCAGATTTGACTATATATATATATATATATATATATATATATATATATATATATATATATACGCTCAGGCCGGCTGGATCACTGTTCTGATCCAGCCGCCTCCCATTTTGGCCCTTGGAGCATGTTTGAAGGATTTCCAACCATACGGATGGGAAGATCATCCAAAAATAAGCTAGCATGTCCATTTTCATATAATTTGGTGGTCGTTTGGTCCTCCTACTTAACGGTTCTTATTTTAGAAAAATTTTAACGGTTCAGAATTTTAACCACTAAGTGGGAGGATCAAACGGTCACCGAATTGTATGAAAATGGACATACTAGCTTATTTATTAAAACAGATTGTTGAAGTTATTTTTTTTACTTTTCCATTTTTGATCAAGTAAATAAATCACATTCATTGATTAAGTAAAAAGGTAGTACAACAGTAACAAGTACCTAGGTACAATCCGGTATTGATTAAGTGATTCAAGAACTGCTTATACCAGAGGTTCAACTAGGAACTTATTTTGATAATCAATGAATGTAGTTTATCCGCTTCATAATAATAATAATAATAATAATAATTTTCTATTTGGAATTACTATAGAAACATTTGTAAGGTTTTTTTTCCAAGATATTAAAAATATTTTCATTTTTAAAAACATGTCAAGTGTTTTTATTTTACCTTGAAAAAGTGTTTTTCCAAAATGCATCTATCTTCTTAGGAAAAAAAACTGTTTTTTTATTAAAAAACCAAAATAAACAACTGAAAAATAACTTATAAATATTCAAATTATAAAATAAATATTCCCAATCCATTAAAAAAATCAATTCAAATGCAATATTATAAACAATATGTTGGAATTTTAAAAGGTTTTTTAAAATAAAAAAAACTTAACTTAAATTGATTATTCATTACCTAATTTATTTGACTGTTTTGATTATTATGATATTTGTTTTATTGGGACGTAACGGTTTTCATATTAGTGAGACCATTGCTCTACCAAACTGCTAGAATCTTGGATTTAAATGGAAAGGTTGGATATGGGTTTGTATGACAAAAATGAAAAAAACCCTAGACCGTCTCTCCGGAAAAGTTGATAGACTTAGTTCTTCTACATCTTCTCGTTTTTGTTTCCTTATAACTTTGGTACCGTCCCACGAACGCTCCATCAGCTCTCTCCAAGTCATGTTCTTAGGAAGGATTGCACCGGTTGAATCCTTGGGGAGTATTCCTGACAAAACGCTTACACAAAAGGCAAGAATACGCCTTATGACAAGACTGTTGCTTTTGATACTAATATCTATTGTTTTTATTCATAAATACTATTTGTTCTTCTCACTTGTTATTATTGGGAAAGTGTCAAAGAAACAAATTTATAAGTACATTTGTTGTTAATTTTTATTTTTATTTATTTTTATAATTATAATTGATTTTATATTTAATGAATGATAAAATTGTTCCAACACAATAAGATCCTAACCTTTAATGCTCTTGACATTCCATTTTATCACCAACGGCCTCTTCGTCTATTGATACTGGGTATAATCTCAATATATATATAAACAAAGTATGGGCCCATACTGCAACAGTGCATAGAATGGGTGATAGGGTGGGCCGGCTGCACTTGCACCCGGCCTCACCTTATCACCATTCTCTCTCTCTCTCTCTCTCTCTATATATATATATAAGAAAAAGAAAATACAATAAAGTTATTCTCAGATTCCAAGTTGCAACAGTGTCGAAGCACCAAACATTTTCCACAAGTGGATGGATCATGGATGTGAAAGAATAAATACCCACCCATTTATTACCCCATATAAATACCCAACCATTAACAACCCCAAAGACAGACACAAACTCAGTGGATTGATTTCCGCTCAGTTTAGTGTTGATTGGTTATGAAGTGAGGTCACTTTTTCCACTTTCAACACTATAGTCACGTGTATTTTGGCATATTAAAGTTGGAGAAATGTTCTGTTACGGGACTGGTCTCACATGACACCGGTAATCATAACCATATATCTACTTTGAGATATGTTTTTTGTTTAAAATTTGAGACAGATTTATGGTTGTGATTGCCGGTCTCACATGAGATTGGTCCCATGTGATAATTTCTCATTAAAGTTCACTTTCACCTGTATTTCATAAATAAAGAACATAAATTAATTTTACTATCATTTTTAATCATTTCAAAAAAGTGGAATTTTCACCCACTTATTTTACTTCCAAATACTTTCACAAATATGTGATGCTTAAAAAAAAAGTAAAATAACGTGTTTTCTTACAAAGCATTCGTAATACTAACTTTCTCTTTTTATCTCAATTTGAGATAACACATCTCTCGAAAAAATTCAAATTGGAGGCAGCTCAATCTCACTAGTTCAACGAAACGTCTAATTCACAAAATGCGACATATCCATAGCAAGGGGAGATGGAACATAAGGAGACACTTAAAAATAAATATGGAAGCAGCATGACCTTTCGTACTATTTTTCTTGCTATAATCTTTATAAGAAAGGAGCATGCATGTGTGATACTATATTTAACTCATAAATAAATTATGATTTATCCATCGACAAAATACAAACTCAGTAAATTAATGAATGACTATTAGTACCACTCCAACATCAAGTGAAATTGGGCATTCATTTCATGGAGAGAGTGATGGGGAAGTTGCTGAAGTGGATTGACTTCCCTTGACTTTAGTGTTCATTTGTTATAAAAAGAAAGAAATGTCATTTCTCATGTTGACGTGAAAATCGGCATCCCCTCATGATCAACTCCGGTTCAGATCAACGGATAAGAAGTTGGGATGCTGAAAGTGAATCTGGTGACAGGGGGTTGAAGAGGTTGCTTCGAGAACTCCAACCTGAAAGAAGAGAACACAAACAAGAGCAGTGTGGGGGCCCTCCTACCCAGGTTCCACTCCGATGGTCAAATTAGTGTTGTGATCACCGGAGAAGATGAAGTAGAGGTACTTAGAGTCAAAAGATTGATCTTACTCTCACTCCCTCGAGGTCTAGCCCTATTAGTCCTCTTGATCTGTCTCAGGTTTTAGGCCTTGTCCCATCGCCCTTCTCCCCCTTACTAGTCATCATGGCCTTTACCATGCAAACACCCTCGATCTGTCCCCGAAGTGACAACAACCATGCCCCATTATGGGGGTAGAGTGGCGGCCCTCGGGATCTGGGTTGTCTTTTTTGAGGGGGATGGGGTGTAGACAAGTGTACATCCAGATTTGACAATATATATATATATATATATATATATATATATATATATATATATATATAGTGGTGTTAGGATCAGGCCTGCCGTAAGTCCAGCCGCCTGATCCTAACACCATTTTAATATATTAAAATTATTTATAATCTATATATTATATTTTTTATAATATTTTTATATATTTTTTGATTTATCTATAAATTTTAAACAATATATAGATATACATATATAATTTTTAAAATATCTTATCACCAAATACATATAGATTTGTACATATCTTTTTAAAAATTATATATGTATTGTTTAAAATTTATAAATAAATCAAAAAATATATAAAAACATATATAAAAACATTATAAAAGATTATATATATATATATATATATATATATATATATATATATATATATATATATATTAAATATATTTAATATATTAAAATGGTGATAAGATCATCAAGCGGTCGAAGTTGCGGCCGGCCTGATCTTATCACCATTCTATATATATATATATATATATACATGCTCAAGCCTACGGATCATCGCTTTGATCCAAATTACCCCATTTTTGGTACTTTGGGCGTGTTTGAAGGATTTTCAACCATACGGATGGGAAGATCATCGAAAAATAAGCTAGCATGTCCATTTTCATATAATTTGGTGACTACTTAACGGTTCTTATTTTAAGAAAATTTTAATGATCCAGAATTTCAACCATTAAGTGGGAGGACCAAACCGTTACCAAATTGTATGAAAATTGACATGCTAGCTTATTTATTAGAAAAGATTGTTGAAGTTATTTTTTTACTTTTCTATTTTTGATAAAATAAATAAATCACATTCATTGATTAAGTAGAAAGATAGTACAACAGTAACAAGTAGTTAGGTACAATCCGGTATTGATTAAGTGATTCAAGAACTACTTATACCAAAGGTTCAACTAGGAACCTATTTTGATAATCAATGAATGTAGTTTATCCACTTAATAATAATAATAATAATAATAATAATAATAATAATAATAATAATAATAATAATTTTCTATTTGGAATTACTATAGAAACATTTGTAAGGTTTTTTTTCCAAGATATTAAAAATACTTTCATTTTTAAAAACATGTCAAGTGTTTTTATTTTACCTTGAAAAAGTGTTTTTCCAAAATACATCTATCTTCTTAGGAAAAAACTGTTTTTTTTATTAAAAAACCAAAATAAACAACTGAAAAAGAACTTATAAATATTCAAATTATAAAATAAATATTCCTAATCCATTAAAAAAATCAATTCAAATGCAATATTATAAACAATATGTTGGAATTTTAAATGGTTTTTTTTAAAATAAAACTTAACTTAAATTGATTATTCATTACCTAATTTATTTGACTATTTTGATTATTATGATATTTGTTTTATTGAGATGTAACGGTTTCCATATTAGTGAGATCATTGCTCTACCAAACTGCTAGAATCTTGGATTTAAATGGAAAGGTTGGATATGGGTTTGTATGACAAAAATGAAAAAAACCCTAGACCATTTCTCCGGAAAAGTTGATAGACTTAGTTCTTTTATACCTTCTCGTTTTGGTTTCCTTATGACTTTGGTATCATCCCACGAACGCTCCATCAGCTCTCTCCAAGTCATGTTCTTAGGAGGGATTGCACCGATTGAATCCTTGGGGAGTATTCCTGACAAAACACTTACACGAAAGACAGGAATACGCCTTATGACAAGACTGCTGTTTCTGATACTAATATCTATTGTTTTTATTCATAGACACTATTTGTTCTTCTCACTTGTTATTATTGGGAAAGTGTCAAAGAAACAAATTTATAAGTACATTTGTTGTTAATTTTTATTTTTATAATTATAATTGATTTTATATTTAATGAATGATAAAATTGTTCCAACACAATAAGATCCTAACCTTTAATGCTCTTGACATTCCATTTTATCACCAACGGTCTATTCGCCTATTGGTACTGGGTATAATCTCAAATTTGAACCCTCACCATCATAAAGTGAGGGCACACATGCACGGATGTCACACCTCTGACTTTCGAAGGCGCTTGTCGCCCTTGTCAAAAAAAAAAAGACATTCCATTTTATCCCCTTATGTTATAAAACATAACAACCAACTAATTGGTTTATACCTAGCAACTTTCATATATATATATATATATATATATATATATATATATATATATATATAAGAAAAAAAATACAATAAAGTTATTCTCAATAGATTCCAAGTTGCAACAGTGTCGAAGCACCAAACATTTTCAACAAGTGGATGGATCATGGATGTGAAAGAATAAATACCCACCCATTTATTACCCCATATAAATACCCAACCATTAACTACCCCAAAGACAGACACAAACTCAGTGGATTGATTTCC
This sequence comes from Dioscorea zingiberensis, assembly GCA_026586065.1. Classification (NCBI taxonomy): domain Eukaryota; kingdom Viridiplantae; phylum Streptophyta; class Magnoliopsida; order Dioscoreales; family Dioscoreaceae; genus Dioscorea; species Dioscorea zingiberensis. The sequence continues at coordinate 6,747,186 of CM048821.1, read as the reverse complement.
GCTCAGTTTTTCCACTTTCAACACTATAGTCACGTGTATTTTGGCATATTAAAGTTGGAGAAATGTTCCTACGGGACTGGTCTCACATGACACCGATAATCACAACCATATATCTACCTTGAGATATGTTTTTTTATTTAAAGTTTGAAAGAGATTTATGGTTGTGATTGTCAATCTTTTGTACTATTTTTCTTGCTATAATCTTTATAAGAAAGGAGCATGCATGTGTGATACTATATTTAACTCATAAATAAATTATGATTTATCTATAAAAAAAAAATACAAATTCAGTAAATTAATGAATGACGATTAGTGCCGCTCCAACATCAAGCGAAATTGGGCATTCATTTCATGGAGAGAGTGATGGGGAAGTTGCCGAAGTGGATTGACTTCCCTTGTCTATAGTGTTCATTTGTTATGAGATGAAAGAAATGTCATTTCTCCCACTTTCACTTCTGATTTTAATATATATCAATTCTGTATTTTATCATCATAAAATGAGTTTTGGCATATAAAAAATTATTTTCACCCGCACTTTAGAGAAATGAGAGACGGAAATTAATTTTACTTATGGAGCTTCACTTTGAAAAAGTGAGATTTCTTTTTTTTTTTTTGAATAAATATAGACAAATCATTAGATCATGTCATAGCCTAAAAAAAAATGAGTTATCAATTTTTTTTTTTTTTTTTTTTTTGTGTAGGTTGATTAAAGTAAAACTTTTTTTACTTACGAATAATTTCAGCTGAATAAATGCACCGAAAAAATAAAATCCAATGAAGAGAATTCCCTCCTTGTGCACCAATCAAAGTATGCCGTAAGCGTGGGTTCATCCACATTAAAATGAGAACTGCGAAACCTCCCGGAAGTTCCCGGCCTGGCATCTTACTCTCACTTTATGATAGAGACCTTTTTCCTTTGTTGCTTTTTCATCCATCACACTTAGTGCTGCGTTTCTTATACTTTGTTCCAAAGAACCAAACTTTTTGATCAATGAACTTATCCTATGTTCTCGGCCGCACGCGCGCCCAAAGAGAGATAGAGAGAGTGGTACTGAATGGGTGCCGTGGTGACTTATGTGAAGGATGCCTTTGCGCAGCCTCAACGCTGTGGTGAGCGTGCCATGGAGAGGGCGACGACGAGGCAGCGCATGCCCCGGCATGTTGTGGAAGTGAACGAGGGTTTGCCGGCGGGGCCGAGGGATATTGTGAATCAGACCTCGTTTCGGCATCAGAACAAGAAACTTCGGAAGCCGCACGTCACCAAGAAATATTCCTTCATAAAGGATCATTTCAGCTCTCTTGAACAGGTTGGTCGGTGTGCATGTCTACAGAGGATAAATTATTATGATTTCGTTATAGAAAAAAAAATATTAAGGATATCAAACGATTGGATATTGAAACCCACAAGATAAAGTATTATTATTATTATTATTACTATTTAATAAATATGGATAAATTATTAGAAATACACTAATGATTTTTGACCTCATGAGAGAGAATGGGCTAATCATTTTTTCTTATGAAAGTTAAATTAAAAAATCAGATTCATGTCTCTACTTGAGAACTCCCTGCCTTGTACAAATGGTTTTTGTCTTGGTTTAAACAGATTTAAATTTTTATAGTTTGTGTTTGTCAAATATTGGTATTATGATATTAATCTTCATAAAAAAAAAGTTGATAACTCATTCCCTTTGATAAAAAGAGGCTGAAGGTTCAAACTATATCTAATGCATACTTCTAATAGCTTATTCATATTTATTTAAAAAAATATTGGTGCTAGGATGTTTTTTTACTGATCATTTAACTAAATTTGATAATAGATCTTGTTGAGCATATATAGTGTTGGGTTTTGAGCCTTGGGCTAGTTTACTCGTGATGGACCTTTCCAAGAACAACTTGGTTCCTACAGTAATTGTGTCGTGCTGGCACAGGCCATCCTTCTTGTGTTGGGTTGGGTCAGGAGGAAATAACTTGTGGGCTAGTCATTGCCTTACATAAGCGGTGCTAGGAAAAACCTACAAATATTTTTAATAATTTTTAAATATTTTTTTATAAATTATATAATCATAGGGTTTCAATAATGTGCGTTAAGTTAGAGTTAAAACTTAAAACTATTTAATTTTTTTATAAAGACGACAAGCACGTTAAGTGGCGGACAGTGCAATACCTGTGCGCGCGTGCTCTCACCTTATGGTTGTAGGGGTTTGAACCTGAGATTGTCCTAAGTAACGAAACCATACATAAAGGACCGATACTAACAGACCAAGAGGCCGTTGGTGTTAAAGATAAAACTGTTAAGTTTTAAAAAAATAATGTTCTTTTATGTCGTATTTTTCTATTTATTTAACTAAGTTTGGTAAATGTATCTAACTCAACACACATACGTGGAGATGGGTTTTTAAAAATAATGTTTTTCAGCCAACCAATACCCATCCTATTATCCCAAGTCAGGTCAATTATAAAGTTTATTTTATTTTTCAAAATATAATAAAATATAAATGTACAAAAAATAAATATTAATAGCACACATGTGCCCACTGATGGGGCCCTACAGGTAAAATAAGCACAAGTAGAAATATTTAGATAAAATTGAGATTTTTTTTTCCATATATTCTTTTGATTAAGTAAATTAAACATTACCATTAAATAATTGATGAAAATATCTAAAAAATCAATTGTTTTTTATTTTTTATTTTAATTAATTATAAAATAAAATTTATGTTTTTATTTATTTATTTATTTTGTTGTGTGTAGAACTCATCAAGTTAATGCCTAATTAACAGGTTACCACTGCATTAAGAGACTCTGGCTTGGAATCATCAAATCTAATACTTGGAATTGATTTCACAAAAAGCAATGAATGGACAGGTATATATATTTCTAACTTTGAAATGAATTTTGTTGAAAGGAAGCTTTGGCATGACAGTAAAGTTGTGACCATGTGACTTGGACATCACGGGTGTTGGGTTGGTTCAACTCCAACAAATCTCCCCTGGGGTTGAGTCGTGGAAATAACGCAGGATAAGGCAGAAGCTTTGTAGCACTAGACTGCCCTATTTTTGAAATGAATCTTGTTGCATTCTTGAAACATTAAATAAATGTTTTCTATTGCACAAATTTGAAGGGAAACGTTCATTCAATGGTAGAAGCTTGCATGCAATCAGTCATGACCACCTCAATCCTTATGAACAGGCGATTGCCATAATTGGGAAAGCTTTGGCTCCTTTTGATGAAGATAATTTGATTCCTTGCTTTGGATTTGGAGATGGTCAGTTACTCCTTGTTCTTTATTTTCATTAATTATCTGTTGATTTTCTGAAGATAGTATATATTCACATCCATTTTTTTGTTATAAATCAATGTAGCCACAACTCATGACTCAGAGGTGTTTAGTTTTCACAATGATCATTCACCTTGCCATGGATTTGAAGAAGTTTTGGCTTGCTACCGAAGAATTGTACCTAATTTGACATTATCAGGTAAGTTCCTTGACAGATTATTTATTTATTTTTTCAATCAAGTGACTCATTAATTCATAATTCTAAGTACATATACATTCATTGATAACTGATTTTATCAATTTTCTAATTCTATTTCTATGAATCCCAAAGCCCATTTACATTAAGTGTATGCATTGCTGTAGAATTTTTATTCAATAGAACCTTGATATGAGTTCTATTAGATACGATAGTTTTTCTTTCGATAAAGATGGATGAACACATCCAACAGAAGATGCATTTTACACCAATTGAAAATAAAATAAGAGGGGCGTTTAAGATGATTTGAACACATGCGTCGTAGACACTCACCAATTGAAAAAATAAAATAAACACATATATTCCATTTCGGGGAATGGAGGAATTCGGAGAAGTCCTCAGAAGTGATCTTAAATGATGAGCATTCTAAGTAAATTAAGTTCATTGATCATGTCATAGTTTTCCAATACCTTCACACATGACTCAAGCAATTTTAACTCTGCATAGATTGAAAGTTGTAAACTTACACACCTTATTCTATGGAAGGGCCCACTTCATTTGCACCTATAGTTGAGGCAGCAGTTGACATTGTGGAGAGAAGTGGGGGACAATATCATATATTGGTTATCATTGCAGATGGTCAGGTAAAAGATTTCTGCAATTCTTGCTAATTCTTTCGTATGGTTTTCTCTTCAAAAAATTTTATTAGCTTCATAATTTATTAAGGTCACTAGAAGTGTTGATGTAGAGCTGGGAGATCTCAGCAGTCAAGAGAAGAAAACAATTGAGTCAATTGTCATGGCAAGGTATGCGTACCTTCTATCTTTTGTAATGAAAAATGACAGAAAATGAAACATGCGTTAATGCATCTCTACATTAATGCTTTAATCATTCACAAAATTCGTTATAAAAAAGGGCAGCCCGGTGCTACAAAGCTCCCGCATTGTGCGGGGTCCGGGGAAGGGTTGGACCACTTGGGTCAATTGTACGCAGCCTTATCCTGATTTTTTAAAGCAAGAGGTTGTTTACACGACTCGAACCCGTGACCTCTAGGTCACAAGGCAACAACTTTACCGTTGCGCCAAGGATCCCCTTCAGGTCACAAAATTCTAGAACATGCTGTTTTGTGACTATAAGGAGAATTCTTTCAGTGTTGGATAAAAATTCTTCAAAGTAGTATTTAATTTATCTCATAATAACAAGTGTATAATTTTTTTACGAAAAATCTTGTTAAAGATTGTATTCATTTACAATGTACCAATTTAGTCATAATATTGATGGCATTTTGATTGAGTTTCTCTAATGATGTATTGTATTTCTATCAAAGTTCTTACCCCTTGTCGATTGTTCTTGTGGGAGTTGGTGATGGGCCTTGGGAAGGCATGAGGAAATTTGATGACAGTATTCCTGCTAGAGACTTCGACAATTTTCAGGTACTAAAATATAATTTCAAAGTATCTTTCCATATAGGTGAAGAATAAGATTAATTTGTTGAGAGCTTATCATCCTTGGAGTTCATTTGATAATATTGTTATTCCTAACAAATAAAAAACATAAGCAGACCTGAAATATAAGTAAACAGAACAGGAATTACTTTATTGAAAAATCTACTTAGTTAAAAACTTTTTCTTTTCACAAAAAGTTTAGTGAATATGTTTAAGTTAAAATCAAAGTACCTGAAATCCTTTAGAGCTCATTTTTAGCACAGACCAGAGTTTGAAAAAGGTTAGAAACAAAAAAATAGAGAAAATAGAGAAAATTTGAGAAGAGAGAAGCCAAACAGAAAAACAGATAACATATAAACAGAAATCTAAGTATGTTCCAATAGTTGCAGTAAATTGTGTTTCTCCATGACTGAAATGGGGAGAAGACAGATTAAAACCAAAATGTCCCAACAATCTCCTCATAGAACTCAAACTTTTGTAATATGATTGAATATTTGGATGCTAAAAGTACAATGAGATAGAAGGTTAGAGAAAAAAAATATATATTCAAAGTGTTAATGTTACTTTCTTGTAAAAAAATTAGTGAATCAATAAAAGAGAAAAGAACAATGTTAAAATGAAAGTTCCTAGTAGCAAGATTATACCAATGTCTTCAAAGGCACCCTCTCTGAGATTAGAACACAAATGGAGATCATTTTCAGCATCCAACTTTGGAAAAGGTAAGAAATAAAATGTAAGAAAGTTAGAAGAGAGAAGTGGTAAAGTTATATGTTTCTCCCACATATAAATTTTGAAAGTTTTAATTTCAAAACTATCTGATTCTTTAATTCAATTTCAGCTTTGATTTCATATGCAGTTTGTGAATTTCACTTCAATCATGGAGAAGCAAACTAGCCCAGAGGAGAAAGAAGCCTCCTTTGCTCTTGCCGCTCTCATGGAGGTTCCTTTCCAGTACAAAGCAAGCATGGAACTTGGCATTCTTGGGTATATATGTTAAATAATTTAAACCAGTTGATGTTTCTTTAATTTGTTCTTCATTCTGATTATACACTATGTTTTGCATGTGGTCTGAAAAAAGTCATGTAACTGGGAAGGCCAAAAGGGTTAACCCTCGTCCACCTCCTGTTCCTTTCGCTCGAAGACAACATTCATTAACTGCAACTGCAACTGCAAGCAGTGATTCTCCACAATCAAGCAATGGAGATCAGAACAAGGTATAAACTAAATATTACTTTTACTTTGATCATGTTTGTTTGCATAAAGAATTTGAGGGAGATGTTCACTTTGATCTCATGGTTCTTTTTCTGAATTGTAGACTTGCCCCATTTGCTTGACAAATGAAAAAGACATGGCTTTTGGGTGTGGCCATATGGTAAGATACAACTAGTGCTTATTAAGGAATGAGTTAATTTAAAAAGAGATGACAATCTTGTGTTTGATTGCAGTGTTGCAGAGAATGTGCCCAAAACTTGTCAATATGTCATATCTGCCGTGCAAGTATTCGATCACGTATCAGGTTATATTCTGGATGATTTCAGCCAAAATTATTCACAGGATTCAGGCTTGAAGATAATAATGTACATCTTAGTCATGTATGAGTTATCATAAATTTCTGATGTACAGAAAAGAATTTCGACATCCAAGTAATTTGCATTTTGCTTCAATGTCAGCAGTACAAAACATACAGGAAAAAAAAATCTGTATTTTCAGATTAAATCCTCAAGTTCTATTGTTTTATTTATTTATTTATTTTAATAACAGTAAATAAACTACATTAATTTATTACTAACAAAAGGGTGTTACATAGTACAACTGAACAACTGCTGATAATAGAGGCGTGAGTGCCCCTTTACATAGATAATCGACTATTCAAAGTCATTGCGCTAGGCAACACTAGTCGCCTAGGAACTACTGAGGATCCTCTCGGGTGAATATCAAGTTTCTCTTAATAAGCGACTCCACCGCCACTAGCTTTGGCTGCTTGGCCACATTAGTTGCATCAAATCAAAAGAGCAAAAGGAAATCAATATCATGAGTTAGTTTTGAATAATCATGTTGTTTAGTATAAAACTATTATTTATTCTTCTTCATCCAAAGGTTTCATACAATAACAACTCCCACCTCATTCGTAATATTTTGTCAATGAGGATGGTAGTGGGGACAGAGCCCCAAAGATCTTGCATCGATTGGGGTGTAGACCCGAGTAGCTAGGTTACAGAAATGTCTCTAGACACAATGACGAACAAACAGAGCAAGAACAAGTGATTTATGGATTCATTTTCTCTATTGCATAGGTAACTTAGCGTCTTGAACCCTCTCTACTTGCACTTAGCTAGGTTGTTTGGGATAAGAATTTTGTCATCACATGCCAACGAAACAAAGAGTATGATTTTTAATAGGAATGGATGCTTCCAGAATGATTTAGGGATGACACATCGCCGTCAATTAGGATCCAGTAGAGTGAGTTCACTTGGAATAATTTGGAGTGTGTTAGCCTCCATCTTCTAGTATTTGGGCTAGTACTTAATAATCCGGCCAGGTGCCCTAGAGGCAATTGTTGTGTGAAGCCTTCATTAGTTAATGGTCCTGATTGCAAGATGGGAGTTCCTTATTGGATATTGGACTATGCTGCTTCTATTGAGATTGTACCTCTTCCAACGAAGTCTTAGTGAGGGCCAAAGGTTTCATTGGCCGTCAATCTAGTTGTGAAGCTAACAATTGAGAGAAGTGTTATTGCCATCAGTGGATATAACATTTGCCAAAACTAGTGCTCCGTGTTGGCATATACCCTTTCAAAAGAAAGAAGCACTTGCTTGAATAAGCCAATGAGAGTCTATGAATGATCTTCTGATTTGGTGTATTTGAGGATCTTGAGACAGATACTAGCCTCTCCAGATAGGATTCTCCATCATCACTTTCCTAGTAGGTTGCCGTTGAAATGTTTAATTATATTGATGATCCCTCGTCATCCTTGTTCCTTTGACTGGTAAGATGTCCCCAGCTGACCAATCTATAGAAATGAGATTTCTAATCTAGACTCATCTGAGGAAGTTCTTTCGAAGGGAGTCAATGTTTCAAATGACCCATTCAAGGAGATGGTAAATAGACCTTCAGTAGTTTGGGATGGAAGTGAGGATTGACTTGAGTAGGGTGATCCGACCACTAAGAAATTAAGAGGAGTTGTTCTTTCGATATAATCATGCTCTTAATTTATCATTGAGCTTCAATCGATCCTCTTTCCTGGGTTTGTGCCCTGAGATAGCTAAACCCAAATACGTTAGATCGGAAAAGACCCAAGCGGGAAGTTCTATTGGTTTTAGGAAAATATCATTAAAACAACAACAAAAATATTACATGTTTAAGATCATCGTCTCACTAATGAATCTAAATTTGTTTTTTTGTGAGAAATTTTCAGTAAACTACTAATTCTATTCTCAATCAGAGAAAATAACTAAACACTACAATGACTTCGAGAAATGGGGAAACAAACTATAACTTTCCTTCTCATCCTTGTAATTTTTCTTGATACTTATCTATTCAAGGAGAGATCACATGCATGTAGCTTCCTTCATCTTAGTATACAGAGACATTGATTCAAAGGTAACCAATTCATGAGCCACTGTCATATTGCAAGCTCTATAACTTCTTCCACTTTTCTGCCATTTAGTCTTAAAAAGGATTTTGCCAAGGGAATCTTAAATATATATCTTTCTTTTATTCCAAGATGAATGGAGATTTCTCTGTTTTCCTTTGATTACTTGCTCCAACAAACATCTCAATCTAAAATCTTGAATTTATTCAAAACTAAAAACTCAAGAGAGGCTTTGGATAAAGCATAAATAGATTTACTAACATGAAAATCATGTTTGGATTAAATATGTTATATAAATCATGTATGTATGTAGGATGTCTTTTCAAGAGGTTGAATAAATTAAAATCATCTATATTTAATTGAATATCATATATATGGGTCAAAACATTGTTTATTGAATTAGTCATATTCGAATAATTACATCAAAATCCAAATCAATTCAAAACCAATAACCCAACCAGTTTTGACACCTTTTATACCAGTTTTGAATATCTGGTCAAAACATTGTTTATCCTTATATTACTTGTAGTGTTTTATTTTCTTAAACATATATATATATATATATATATATATATATATATATATATATATACGGGGCTAATAGTGTCCAGCCTACCGCAAGTGCGGTCGGCCCACTTTATCAGACCCCATATAGGGCCCGGCCTCAAGGCCATGAAGCCTCGGCCCTATAGTAAGTGATAAAGAGAGCCGGCCAGACTCTATCACTTCCCTATATATATATATATATATATATATATATATATATATATACACACACACATACGGGGCTAATACTATGCGGCCGGCCTTATCACTGTGCAAGTACGGTTGCCTCGTTTTGGCTCACTTACACAGTGTTTTGAGGAAATCCAACCGCATGGATGGAGAGAACATCGAAAAATAAGCTAGTATGTCAATTTTTATAATATTTGAGAACTTGTAGGGTTTTCATTTTAAAGGGTGAAATTTTGAACAGGTAAAATTTCTATAAATTTTCACCCGTTAAGATGAAAACCCTACAAGTTCCCAAATTGTATGAAAATTGACATGCTAGCTTATTTTTTCATGTTCTTTCCATCCATAAAGTTGGAAATCCTTAAAATACTGTGCAAGTGGCCAAATGAGAGGCGACCTTATTTGCACAATAATCTGGCTGGCTTTATAATATCACTCCCGTATATATATATATATATACACACACACATGCCTGACTCTCATTTTATAAGAGTGTGGATTTGATCCTAGGTTTGTCCATAAGAGAACCTCGAATCTTAACAATGGAGCTGGATACCAATTGACATGTGGGCCATGATTTTTCTTAAACACATGATACACCCCTAATTAGCATGGAGCACTCAAAAAGTAATTAATCCCTCAAAAGCATTAAATTCTTTTGAGTCTAGTCCTTGGTCTGAACACAAAGACTTTTTTGAGTCTTTTATGAAAAACCAACAAGCATGATATTCCGTAGTTCGTTTGAGTCCCACTAGGGCCACCACCTTTTAGAAAAAATACATGCATGTTTCACTACAAGAAAAAAGGCTTGTAAGGACAGGAAATCTCGTCCCTAAAAGTCTGAATCCGGTCCTTAAAAATCAATAAAGACGAGTCAAATCTGGTCCTCACTCGTCCTAATAGGCTCTGTCCATAAAGGTCTTTAAGGACGAGAAATACGACCTGTCCTTAAAACCTTTCAACGATGGGGTTGTTACTCGTCCCTAAACCTCTTTTAAGGACCAGATTATTGGTCCCTAAGAAAAAACAAATCTCATCTCAAACATGCCAAAATTCCGGTCCTTATAAATCTTTTGGAACCGGATTCTTTTTGGTCCCTAAACCAGATTTTTGGTCCCTAAACTAGATTTCGTCATTTTTTCAATACGCTACATAAATTATAAAAACCAAAATAATAACATATACACATATCCTTAACAAAACAATAACATATCATTTCATTATCATTTTTTTCAATAAAAGTCATTTAACATCCAACATCCCATATATGTATAGCATTATATTGTTTACACATTGCTCATATATACAAAGATGCATATTAAATCAAAGTCATAAATTGCATAGCGGCATTCATCAACAAGAAGGCTGATAGTGAAATCCTAGCACTCTGAATGGGTTCACCAAGCTTCTCAACAATGACCTTCTTCACCTTCTCATCAATCTTGAAAAAAAGAAGTGATAAGTTGAATTTGCCTTCAGTTCCAAAAATTTCAGCTTGCAGTCATCATTCACAACCATCCCAGATGCTGCATTGGCCTGTAAAACAAGAGTGATAAATTACATAAATATTATGTCACAACCTCCACTAGATCACCAAAACATTACTACATAGAATCTGATTATGACTACAGACATACATTAAATAGATTTAAAAAAAAGAGAAACTTGCATCACATTATCTAAAATAATATATAAAACTCTACCAAGCATGAATTGGTTTTGAAGGATATAAATAAACATCATACTCTAGCAGACATACAACAGAGCCACATGGTATGCACTCGGCACAAAAACTATTGCTTTTAGTATCATGGAGTCACGTCTAGAATAATTACAAATATAATGCATTAGTGATACCCAAGAGGGAAATGATGATAAGAATTATATATACTTCACAAGCATTATCTGTGGAAATTATAATTAGAGCTGCATAATTAGGTCAATAACCTTTTGCTCATTAGTATACCTGGAGTTTAGAGTATAATGCCAGGTCCTAGGAGGTTGCAATCGATTAAGAGAGGCACATGGAACAACCACATCCCAACTGTTAAAAAAAAAGGCCATAGGTTAGGTGCTATAATACATGCTCAGAGTGTAAATTGTTTATAAAATCTCAGAGTGTGCACAATGAATGAGACTGATTTTGGTTCAAAGCTAACACATGATTATTCCAATAGTAAAAATTTATACCTTAATGGAACAGACTACTAGACTGTCTCTTTGCTCTGGCAAAATCAAGTGCAGTCTACCGATCATCATTCATCAACAAAGGATTTGTTGTGATGTTTAATAAGAAGAAATTCATTAACAAAACAAACCGCAGCTGCTAGGTCTTGTTTATAGCTAATAGCAGATGATAGGTCTTGCTCATAGCGGCATTCATCAGTAGGAAGGCTGGCATTGAAATCCTCATAATGAATTGGTTCATCAAGCTTCTCAACAATGAATATGCAGGCTGAACATTCAGGGATCAAAATGTACCTGTAGGTTGGAAGGCAATGGATCAAAGGCAAGTCGATTTCCAAATCTTAGAAAATGAACAATGCCATTTCTTCTTAGAATAGGAAGCACCATTTTGACAAAATCTATGGGTTTTGACTCTTTCATAATGTCCCTATCAGTAAACTGAGCAGAAACAAACAAATGGAATTAATAACAAATCATTAAGATATCTCTATCTTGTTATGAAAAAAAGAAAAGAAAAAGAACCTACTTGACTACCAATTGCTTCAAAATATTAAGTGAGCGCGGATGAGAAGACAGCTCTTTCACAATATGTACATCATCCTTTAAAAGATTTATGAAATAATCTTCTTGGTAAATATCACCAAATTGGCTGCACTACAACCAAATGAGGATGCATGTATCACTAAAGAAGAAAAAGAAAATCCAAGAATTATCTCACAAATAGTATTGGATGCTGAATTGATATTGCATGTTTTATATTAACAAGTAAAAATTATCTTTTATCCAAAAATGTTGTGATTAGTAAATGACAGAAAGAAGAAATGTTGCAGTTATTAAACCTAGTTAGCCTTTTTTTGTATCAATGAGTAAATTTATCTTTTGACTCATGTTAATATGAAATAAACATTGCAAATCCTTCCGCAAAGAGTAAAAAAATCGAATTATGGTTGCATATCAGAGGTCAATATTGAGCAATATAATTAGGCAGTAGCAAAGGATATATATATTATACATTCTTTCATGGAACCAAAATTAATTTCATCTCTGACTTTGATCTAGAAGCTTACTTGAAATAATAATAGTCAATTCATGTTGAATCATCTAATATCTTATGTAGTAGAAAATTTAGTAAAAGAAACTCAATTTTATTTTATTTTATTTATTTTGTTTATTTTTTTTTTGCATGGCTTATACATTATAAAATTGAGCAAATACTTGTGAAGTCTCACGCATTATGACATTCCCAACAAAAAATAAAAAAATATCAAAAAATTTACAACAACAACAACAAAAACAAACTTTGAAAATTTCAAATAAACCTCAATGATAATCAGACATTTAAACTTATGTACCCAAAGATTGCATGATGTTAATTTAAATACTCAAAAGAGAGCATGGTCCTCAACAAAAGATTTATCCCTTAATTATGGATAAATAGAAAAGTTATCGAACCTACTATCCTTGCATACACTGCTATAAAGGAATTTAGGGAGAACGAGGGTTGCATTGAGTAGAACAGTAACAACAACAGCAACAGCATTGCACACCTGTGATAATCATCTTAATCAGATTATCTGCACATCCAGAGCAAGGAAAAAAATGACAAGAAATCACGTAACCAAGGCAATGACAAAAATTGTTTCAGATCAAGCAATAAACTTTGTTGAAATACTTCCAAAAATAATAGATAAGAGCAATAATCTTAATGAAATGCCACATTATATGCTCTATGATGCTAACAAATGTTTAACTTTTCTGGGAACAATTAATTTCAAATCAGATAATATATTATAAAATATTTCACAAGTTCTTAAGACAAGAAGAAAAGAGCGGTAGTTTGTACTCATAAAACAAATTCTTCATAAGAAGCATGATCCATGCGAAACCTTCTCAAAAAGATTTAGGGGAACTTGTAGTTTAAATTTTAAAGATAATATCATAATTTTGAAAGAGAATAATACAATTATAGGATTCTGGAGCCTTACTGCAACTAATTGTTGGTTTAGACCACCATTAGCGCTCACCAATATAAAACCTGTGTGTTCAATAGCCTGCCCTGATTCAAGAAGCATATAATGATTATAGAAGATAGACATTAATGCACAAAGTTTATAAGCTGAAAGACATTAAGCAACTTACGCTTGGAATCTTACGACTTTGGGATGAAAATTTAATCAGGCTATGCTGACAAAGAAAATAAGTCCCCGAACCTTGATGAAACAATAGCCTGAGAATTGTAGGCCCCTTGCATTGTTGTCTTTCCATCCCTTCTATACCCCAAGGGAACGGTTACATGCCCATCATGCGTCCACTAATGGCACCATCCAGGACAGATGATGACTTTGGTCATCACCAGGATATCCTCCCAAGATGGCGGGCGGTGACCTCGGTCGTTATAGTGACGTCCTTCGTTGATGCTGGGCAGTAACTTCGACTGTTATCGCGTCATCCATGGGGCCCACGATTCCATAATACCCATGATCCTCATGGATGCCCAAGATCAGGCCATGTGTCGCACAGTTATTTTATCCCGTAACACTTGCCCACCTACTTCCAATGCTGACTAGTCTTAAGCTTAGATCAGCTTTGGGAGTTAAGTTTTCATTAACTCGCTAGGCCAAATTAAAAGTAGGTTCTCAGCTTTCTGACTAAGAGTAGCCTTTTCAGACTGAGATGGAGATGATGAGGTTGGTGCTCAGTGGCGGAACCGGGATTCACCGGTAGGGGGGGCTAAGTCAAAATGTATTAAAAAAAATAAAAAAAAATCCATTAGAAAAAACAATTTTGTCAAATGTAAAAAAGTTCGATAATATAGCTTTTGATTAAAATAACCATAATTTGAATACATATACCAGAAGAAAAAAAAGCATAAAACGGCTATCTATGCAATCTTTTAATTCACTAAAGTTCAATAAAAGAGAAACAATTAACAAATCTTAAAACAAGTTCATGGAAGAGAAAACTGATACACAATAGAATGGCAAAAGAACGTAGGCTATGAAAAATAAGAGGAAAAAAATCAAGGTAATCCATAGGAAAAAAAATGAAATTTAGGGCATACGAAGAACCAAAGTAACAAGAAATTGCAAGGAAATTTTTGTTTAAAGGAAAGGGGAAGGATAAGAGCACCTGGAAATTGAATCCAAGAGAAAAAAAAATCCCTCACTTCTAAGAATATTTTCAAGTTCCGGCCCCGCCTCTCCTGCTTCTCTGCACCGCCTGACCCTTTCTTGCGAAGCCTCTCTTGCCGTCCGAGTTCTCCTATTTAGGGTTTGATTTTTATTTTTATTTACTCTTCTATATGTCCCACACCCAATTATCCAGATCCCACTCTCAATTAATTAAAAAAAAATAGAAAATTACTTCTATACCCTCCAAAAGTCTATATTTGCTTTAATACCCCTGTAAAATACTATTTGCTTGTATACCTCTCCAACAATATTTTTTTGCTTATATACCCCTTAACTATAGTTTAAACAAAAACCATCATTAAAGAATGATAAAATAGTTGATTTGTAAGGGTATACAAGCAAATTATTCACTTGAGGGGGGGCTGAAGCCAAGAGCAACATCCGGAGGTGCCATTTATCAATGGTTTGACCCCCCCCCCCCCCCCCCCCCTATCAACCTCAATTACTATGCCGTGACTTTTGGTAAACACATTATGAAGTGCTTGATTGTTATTCATCAATGGAGGCATTAATTCAGTAGATATTTTGGGTTGTCGGATTGTAATCATTTGGTCAGAGGATCCCACTCACAAGTACAGTCTACAAATAGGCTCGCAGAGAATTAGGGTTTTATTTTGTGATTATCTGCTTCTCCATCATCGCTTTGAGAAAGTCTCTAGTTCTCTTCTCTACAACTATTCTTTGTTCTTCCCACACAAGGTAATGGAGATCATTCCTTTAGCTTCTAAGAAGGAGGGTTCTGGAGTCACATCCATTAGTAGCTCTTTATGTTTCCATGAGACTATCCAAGCGAGGGACGTCTTTGGTATCTTTCCTCCCTTCTGTTGTTAACTACCGACCTTCTCTGAACGAGCTAGTACCCCTCAGTTTGGGGAATTGGTCGTGTACATATAGTCTTTAAGGTTCTGCATGACTTCCGATCTCCACTTTGTTTCACCAGATCCTCTATTTTTATAACGATTGTCTTGCTTAGCTGCACCCAAACTTATGAAGAATTCCCTATGGATTTGTCATTCAATTCTAGAGTCTACAAGCTTACCCTCTATTGGTTCCACCTTATTTTCTCTTTGGAAAAGCATCCAGGCTTTGAGGACTAGTGCTATTTTGCCTCTTAAAGTGGTAAGTTGTTCTTAGGCAAGATCCCTTCTATCATTCACAACTAGAATTTTGTATTCTTTTTTGTTTCTTCTGAGTCAGGGTGGTCAGTCCTGACCTCATGAGCCTCCCCCAACATGGACTCCTCCTATAAGACACTAGTTATGAGATGTCATGTATGAGATTTTCCAATTATTAGTTGCGAAACAAGCTGCAGCAGGGGCGAAAGATGCTTATGAGATTTTCCAAGAGATGCCAGTAATCATCAGAAAATGTATTTTAGTATTCTGGATTACCAAGAGACTTTGAAGTATCTCTCTCTCCTACTCCTAAGGTAGAAGCTACTAAAGTTGAGGCCGAGGTCACTATCGATCTCGAAGAACCATCATTGTTGGGTCCTGAGGGGTTGGCTTTGAATAAGGTCAAAGTGCCCCTTTGCTTTGGAGCCGAGGTTTTCACGATGGAGATGAAGTTTCTCTTCTCAGATTGTCGCCCGACAGTCCTCAGCTATGAACTATGTACTTTTTCCTTTTTGCACCTGTAAAACTTTTATAAGTTATTAATAAAGAATTATTTTCTTTTCTTACTTATACTACAGTTGAGTTCCGACTCTCAAGTTTGACCTATCTTTGACACGTCTCGACCTGGAGAGTTCAAACATTAGTTGATGCCTCAAGTACTCCTCTACAAGTTGCTTCTCCAGATATGATCGTGACATGATTGCTTGAATCGTACCATTCTCCTCCGATACATTGTAACTCTTGGGAGCCACGAAACTTCATCTTTGTTGGTGTCCTCGAAATTCGAGGAGGGTTGGAGCATTTATGAAACAACAACTTACGTCTCCCAAGCCCTTGGATTTCCCTAGGGAACACATTTGGGGAAATAGCCTATTAATAGGTCAGAAAAAGACCCAACTCTTCATCTTCTGGTCTTCTATCATATAAGAGAACTCTCAACTTTTTATGCCCCTCCTCAACTAAGGTAATGGAGGGTTCTCCTCCAGCTTTTAGAGAGCAAGGCACCGGTGTTGAGTCAACAACCTTTATTCTTACTTTCCCCACGATGTAGATGTATCCTCTCTCATGGCTTCTGTCTAGACTTTTCTACAAGTGGACACTCTGTAGATATGCCTTTGTGTATATTTGTGGAAGTAGAAGAAGACAATGGGAAAATAGGTGGGTTTTTCCCATCACTATAAGGTTACATTAGCTAGAGTATAAGCAAAAGCTTGCAATGGAAAAATTCATAGAATGTTTCCAATTTGATAAGGCAGGAGCAATTGAAGCTGAAACAAAAGTTGCAGCTGGGCCCCAGACGCTAAGTATAGCAAACCCTGAAATGTTAGCTCTAACCAAGGTCTGGTTATGTTCCCCATTAGAACTGAGACGTTGTTCACAGTCCCTCAAGAATAGGCTTGGCATAGTTTCTTTTTAAACACCCCTTGTATCTGTAAATTTTCATAAGTTATCAATAAAAAAATAGATGTATCATGATTGTGTGGTCTTTGTTCTCGGAGTTGTTATTCTCTAGATACAACTGAGTGTATGCTTTTTAGTCGTCGACCTAAGCTTTCCATGCTATTGACCTTGAGTCTAGAAACTCTTCATGGTTCACCCTACGTCCCTACCGTGAACTAAGAACATAGTTCTTGGGGCTCGAGGTTAGCGTTTGCGTTAAGCAAGAGAGGAGTGCTTAGTTTCTTTGGCCTTTCTCCTTTGGTGCTCAAAAAACATGATGAATAAGAGATCCAATGGGTTTGACTGATCATCTTCCCTTAATAGTGTGATGATCAGACCTCAATAGATTTTTCCCTTCCTTGAAAGGCCACTATGAAAAGAGATGAATTGTCAGGCGCTTAAAAGAGCGTCTTGTTGGAAGGATCTTCCTAGTCGAGGTTGTATCATGATGGAGCAATCGATTAAGGTAATTAGGATGCCAAATCTATAGATGATAGACTTCTATATGAAGTCTTGGCAAGCCCATTCTGAGATCTTTGCCAAAGGCTTTGCTTCCACCCTCTTGGTGAAGTAGTCGATGGTGATAATAAGGAATTTCAGCTATCAGACTACAATAGGAAAAAGTTAGCTCTCAGAAGATAGCAAATTTAGGGGTAGAAATATGGTGCTTTCGAACCATAAAGAATCCAAGTAAAGTTAGTGCATTCTCAGTATCTGCTATGTTTACACAGGCACTAATTCAAGTAAAGTTGATTATACAGGAGAGTTGGAACACTGAAAAGAAAGAACGAATATTGAACGCTCTCTACAGGAGCTAGCATCGTGAACGGTTTAACCCTGTGAGTACAGGAAAACAACAGAGAAGCAGTGTCGAGACATAATTGTTATGGAGTTACAACGTTAATGTATGGAGAAGTGAAGACAAAGAGTGAGCATCGCGACGATTGTCCTCAGTGTCGTGGCAGAAAATGGAGGGTGCAAATTTAGGCATTGCCATCAAAACGCCGCATTCATTGGTGTTGCAACGCTCTACGTTGTCTCTATATAAGCTGCTGTAATTTCTAAGGTTTGCCATCTTAAGTTTTAGACTAGGTTTAGGGCATCGTATGAGAGAAGAACCGGCATAGCTTCCATGCAGTGTCAGGGAGTTCACGGGTTCTCGCTAAGGGTCATCCTGGAGTCCCCAAGGTGAAAGGGTGTGTCAAACCCCTATAGGAGGGCGTGGAGCTACCCAGAGAAGGGAAGTGTTCATTTATTTCGACATTTATTACCCTCTCTACCTGTGCTTTATATTGATAATAGATGCTTGGGCTTTAATGTCATGTTTATTATTTAGTACCATGCAGGATAATCCCTCTCTTCTATGGTTTGTATGGACTCATTAGCATGATAATCAACAATAGTCTTGACTTTGATGAATTATTGTTATTGTGAATGTGCTTGTGAACTCGTATTCTATTAACCACTGTCCGAGAGGAAGTGGTACATCTTACTTCTCTCTACATGAGAATGAGAAAGAAGTAGATGCAGGCTCACAAGGTGGGCTCTACAACACATGTGTTTGATTATATTAACCATCGTCGGAGAGTAGATGGCAACCTTAGCCCCCTTCACCATGAGAATGGGATAAGGGTTGATCTGGGCATATGAGTTGACAAGGGTTGAAGACCATGGTAGAAGCAGGAAGTAGAATCCTTTAACCTTTGGTATAGAGATATGGTGACATTAGAGGTATTCATGTGAGAACATGAATCATCATTAGTGGTTAGTATTAAAATCCCGAAGCCTAACCTTCATACACCTACATTTACAACAACAACAATTCAGAGAAAAAGTCAAGACTAATTATTTGTACAATTGTAAGGAGGATATATAAACTCTAATGTTAGTGCTTGATTCTCCCGAACCAAACTACTTATCTTTACTTGCTTTCTAGTTTAGAATTAGTATAAGACTACTTTGTTGAACAGATTGGATGAATTAAGGCTTAAGAGTAGTTGGTATTTAGTTACAGTTCTCATTAGTCCTTGTGGATTCAACTCGGTACTTGCCAGTTTTATTATTGTAACGGCATGCACACTTGCGTGTGAGCGCGTTCTTCGCATCTCGAAGCATAAATAGATCCAGTATGTCTATCCCCTACATCCTGAACGCCCTCTCACTTTGGTGAAAATGAACACCATAAGGGCGTGTTTGGTTGTTGGAAGTGCCCCGAGGTGGTGGAAGTCCAGAAGTGACACTTCCATGGAACTCTGAGTTCTATATGGAAGTTGGAGTTTGGGGTGTTTGGTTGGCGGAAGTGAAGAGCCACTTCCATATAGTTCAATTGTTTGGTTCATGGAAGTAGGGATTTAGAAGTCTGAGTTCCACACTTCTAGGTGTTTGGTTGGTTGAAAACTGTGTTTATGGTCACCACTTCTGAGGGATGGTGAGGTTACCCTTCTTATAATTTTTTACATTTTATTAAGTACTTGAATATTATATAATTTGAGATAATGATTTCTCCTATGTATAAATAAATTATTCCTATAACTATTTATTTAAACCATAAAAAATTTTGTAGTTTAATATAATCACATTTATTTAAGGTAATAACAACAATTATATTTTAATGTCTAAATATATAAATAGTATGTGTTATATATTTATATAAGGTAATTAATTTTAAGTGAAATGTACATTGGTGTGCATCATGTTTTTTATATTTATCCAATGTAATATTATAAATTGGTGTGCATCATAATTTCTCATAAGTATAAAATAATTATTTCTATAATTACATCCTACAATTGAAGTATTAATTTAAAATTGTTAAAACTTTTTATTTTAATTTAACCACATATACATGTTCAACACTACGAATAACAACACAATCACACAATTTAACACAACATCCAGGAACTTGGAAACACTGGAAAGATGCGAACTTCCAACTTGCATTTTATTTATTAGCTCGATACAAATACATACACTGCAAACTTCCAAATTTCATTGTTCAAACATCCATCCTGAATTTAATTTATTCACTTTAAACTAATACACACTACAAACTTCCCCCTTTAATTGAAACAAAATCACATCACCCATACTGTGCAGAGGAAGAAGAATGCATTGAATCTTCTTCTATGCAGAAACAGAATCACATTACCCATTCTATGCATTGAATCTTCTTCTATTCACTTTACAACAATGAATGCAACTGATTCTTTTCTCTGTTATAGCTTCTCCAAGCAAGGATGCCTATAAAACCAACAATTCTCTATCGGTGTCATCGAATAGAAGATGTAAAACAATAGCAACAAATGCACAATACAATGCCATACCTTATTTAAAGAGAACAAAACACAATCAGCTTGATAGATAAACAAAATAAGTTTGCACCAAAGAACTTCAACATTTTCTGCAAATGCAAATGCAAACAAAGTTGAAAAATTATAAATTAAGACAATGTTGAAGAAGTTTGTGCAACATTACCTCCAACCAGAGAAACAAATCAAAACAAACATTGGCTTCAAATAAACAAAAACACTACCTGCAAATCAAACCAACATAATCATCCCAAAATTCCTCAAAATAGATCTACAAAAATAATTACACAGCCATGACATCAAAAAACCAAAAAATTCAGTCTTCACATTACCTCCAAGTATTATAAGGTTCATCCAAGGAAATTATTTGATATAGGATGACAGATAAACAAAATGTCTAAATAGACCTTATAAATCACCTCAGTCATGACATCAAAAAAAGCAAATGTTCATAAGGAACACCAAAATTATTTTCCAAAAGAACATAAGGAACACATCAACAATGGAATGGAATCAAAATAATAAACAATTAAACAATATGCAGTTAAGAATATAAGGTATGAACATAAGGAACACCAAAATTATTTTCCAAAAGAACATAACAATGGAATGGAATTATAATAAAAAAAGAAGAAAAGTATGCATGAACACATTAAAACACATCAACAGTGGAATGAAAGCAGAAGAATAAACAATTAAACAATATGCAGTTACATTTTTAAGGTATGAACAAAAGGAACACCAAAATTATTTTCCAAAAGAACATAACAATGGACTGGAATCATAATACAAAAACATAAAAGTATTCATAATCACAGTATTCATAATCAATGGTTCAGCAGTTTTAGTCAATATGATTTTAAAACTGAAACACCACAGATCAGAAAGAGAATTTCAGATTAAAACAACTCATGTAAAAAACATTCAGATTAAAATAGATTAGCAAGGCATATCATCAAACACATTAAAATTGATGCTCATTTAGTAAGGAAGAAGAATGCAATGGTACTGAACAGTACCTAACAAAAATAAGACAAACATGATCAAGCCAGAACAGTGGAGGCTAGTAGCTATAGAATTTAATTTCCACATAGAAATCAATATTCCAAATGTGATGGCATGATATACATGATATACTTACACAGATGACTAATAGGATGTTCATACAATAGTTCACACAATATTATGATTGTAAAAATGAAACACCACAAATCAAAAAAAAAAAGAAAAAAAAAACAATTTCAGATTAAAACAACTCATGAAATAAAAAAACAGATTGAAATAGATTAGCAAGGAACATTATAAAACAAATGAAGAGTGATGCTCATTTGGTGAGGAAGAAGCATGCAATAGTACTGAACATCATCAAACAAAATTAAGGCAAACATGATCAAACCGGAACAGTGGAGGCTACTACCTATAGAAAAACCCAAACCTAAAGATATTTTAGCAAGACAACCATCTCAATTTCATATAAACACATGGAGATGCAACAAACTGAAAAAATAACCAAACACTCCGAAGTCACGGAAGTGGGACCACTTCCGTGACTTCGGTCTCCAATTCCGTGAAACAAACACGCCCTAAGTGTCCACTTCTTCCCATTTCGGGAAATAGGGACTTCCACCCACTTCGCCCACTTATGGACTTCCGGGCACTTACGTGCAAGTCAATGCCCTCTTTAATGCCCTCCAATTTATTATCAAAGCCCTTTTATAAACCATATAAATCAATTTACTTTATAAGACAAATAAAATTAAAATCAGTTAAAAATTTTCAAAAAGAAAAAACAAAGAACGAATGAACGAACGATCCGAATATGAACATTTTGCTGCGCCTCCTATGGATGATATTGAATCTGTACACTGTCTGCTTTTATTTTTTATTTTCCAAATTTCTTCTTTTTCTAAGATTGTACAGTGATCGCCGGAGCTGTGATGCTGCACGCCTCCTCAGCAGCAAGCCATCGTCGGCAAATGCGCCCCAGCGAAGCTGCCTTCCGGCGCGCCCGCGGCGAGCCGGAGCTCATGACCTCGCAGATTGCCCACTCAATCCCAGGTGTCATCATGATCTCTGCCACCGCAGCGCCGCCGGTTCGCCGGCTGAGCAAAACTAGCGCCGCTGCAGCGTTCTCCTGCGCCAACTCAGATCCATGCCTCAAAACCCTGACGAGCTTGGAAATCGACCCTTCGGCAGCCGCCAAGGATGAAGCGCCGCCCCGCTTCGCGATGGCGGCCAGCACAGCCGTCGCCTCCTCTGCCATCTCGGGGTCACCGAGCGCCTTCAGCGCCACCAACACCGCACCAGATTCTACCACTCTCGCGATGTTCGCCCGCTCGCCGGTCAATGCCAGTACGGCGGACAATGCGTCCTTCCTTGCGCTGCTGGTAGGCCCCACCTTGGCGAGATTAACCAATTCATCCACGAGACGTGGATTCCGGCCTAACCTTCTCCTGTACGAGTGATTAACCGATAAGCTCTGCAATGTGGCCGCCGCATTCTGCTTTGCCTGCCACGTGGCACCATCGGAGAGCACGCGAACGAGAGTGTCGAGCCCTCCGTCCGCGTGCATAATTCGCCGTTTGTTGGAGTCGAGGATTGAGAGGTTGAGCAGCGCCGTGACGGCGTTGAGCTGCAGGCTCGGCTCGTTGTCGCCGAGAAACGGGAGGAGAAGCGGGATGACGCCTGCTTCGGCCGCGAAGGCTCTGTTCTCCGAGCAGGTCTTCGTCAACTGGCGTAGTTCGTGGACCACGCGGTTTGCCGCCTCGGTTGACTGCGTCGCCGCGAGTTTCTCCACAAGGAACGAAGCCGTCATTCTCGCCGCCTCTAGCGCGGCTTTGTTTGAGCTGAGGATGTTGTTAGTTTCGATGTTTCCGGATTCCGTAGAATAATCATATGGCACGTTCTCGTCGCGGCACCAGCTAGAAATCAGGTTCTTGAGTGCGCGGTTCGAGACGAGATTGGAATGCGCCAAGGCCTGTCCCGTTTTGGGGCACGTGGAATGACCCGATGTGATCCATCGGGTAATAGACTCCCGATCGTAGGTCTGTCCGCTTGCCACGACCACGGGATCTCGCATAAGGTCGAGTGATATCGGGCAGCGGAAGTCGTCAGGGATGATGACTGGATTCGCTGGGGGAAACGCGGGTTTCTCGGCAGAAACGGATCTGGGAGTGGAGGCACCGAAGAGAACACATTTGGTGTAGCGGACGAGGCCGACGAGAGCGAGCATCTCGGAAGTCAAATTCTCGGCGACCCGCTCGCCGATCTCGCGCTCCAGACACTCGATCTCGTCCCTGCAGCTCCTTGAATCGTCGAGCCCCAACCGATCGAAGATCTTCTCGAGCCTCGCCCTATCCGGCACGATCTCGTTCTCGATCTCACGGATCATTTCCAGGATCTCCAGCCGGAGTGACTCTTCACCTGTATCGGACGGCGAATCCGATCGTCGACACTGGCGGCGAAGGAGATCGACGAGTTCCCGCACTTCCTCGCTGAGATCGAGCTCCATCGTGGGAAGTATATCAAGCAGGGTGGAGAGATCGAGAGTAAGCTCATAGAAATCGTTGGAGAGAGATTCGGATTGGAGGAGGAGACGCATGCGACTGCGAGCAGAGCAGTCGCCGAGAAGCGCCTTGAGGCGCCGGAGAACGACGAGGATCTCCTTAAAGCACAGCACGGCGGAGCTGGGAAGGCTTGGTATCCGATCACGCAGGAGGTCCTCGAAGACAACGGAGAGAAGCCGGATCTTGCGGGCTATGGAAGCGAACCCGCGGCGAAGAATGTTACCAGGGGGATCTGATAGAGCGATCTCCCTGGATAACCGGAGAAGAGACCGGAGAAGATCCTCGTCTGACAAGGACGGGGAGGAAGGAGGCGACGGGAGACGAATCGGCATGGGAAACAAAGACACCGCCATTGATGGCGAGAACCCAAAGCTTGAAAAGAGAGCTGCGGGAGTTCGCTTCTTCTCTAATTAATTTGATAGCTAATTTCCGGAATTAATATATATATATATATTATAATTTTCGTGTTGCGTGTAACGGTGTCAGTGAGCTGGTGCCGTGTTGGAAGCATCGGCGGGTCTTTATTTTTATAATATACTCCTTTACGCGTTACCGTTAGATGAAACGAATCGACGGTGGTGATGATGAGTCTGGTCAGCTGGAGCACACTTGGCCTGACCAAGTTGGCAAAAATTGGGTCCGTGTTTTCAACTCTCTTCTAGTGGGTCTTGACAATAGAGGAATAGCTGGCAGCATCATCAACTATGAGGAATTTTGGATGGGATAAAATTGGATTTTAGAAATAGTATGTGAACATTCCACCGGACGAAATAATTTAATGAGGAAAGAGGGAGGAAAGAACTGGTGTGGATCCAAATAGCGTGGGGATTGTAGCACTGCAGGGCCCTCTCAGTTGCTTCCAACCGCTGCTGCTCTGCTGGTGGTGGTAGTAGTGACGTTACACATAATATATGTGCCTAGGTTTTGGTTTTCCAACGTGCGTGTTTATATTACAAATGTCTTTTAACTGTCGTGTCGTGTTGAAATTTGGGGCGGATGTTTTCAGAGATTGGAGGGTAGAGTTGATCAGTTTTGTGACTTTAATTAAGGAGAGGTCATTGACGTGTTAGGATAAGCACACGTCTGATCTTTAACATGGGATTCGTCTTTGTTTAAAATGCATACACCGGGTACCACTGACCCGCGGGTCGGGTGGTATTCGGGTCGCGAGCCAAGCACTCCGCGTGAGTTTAAGGCAGCTGAGGACTACATTTGTGGCGTTTCCTGTCCATAGGTATATTCTGCTCTTGGCAGGATTCGATCCCAGGTGTGTGTACGCCCCTGAATCTCTTAGCCGCTGGCGCTAGCCAGTTAGGCTCCTTCGAGTCCAAAAAAAAAAAAAAATACAGCCACCGGGTTCTTTTTTAGAGTCCTAATAGGCTGCTAGCTCTACCGTCCTAGACTTTAGTCAACAATGGCTTCCAAAGCTCTCCCTACTTTTAATACCTATATACACTTTTGTTTTTTATGCACATGATAAATTTGTGACTCCCTTTAATATTCGGTTTTGACAAATTATCCACATAAATTTTTTTTCGGGGCCCCAATTTATAGTCAAATTTTCTTTTAACATAAGTGGTCTCAAGTGAGTCAGTTGGCTGGTAAGACTGTAGATTTGGATATATATGAATATATTGTTGCGGCTGTGGTGGGCTTGGATTAGCCTGAATTAGGTATTTATTTGCTCAATCTGGTTGAGTTGCTCCTCCTTAACTTTTGATTAACAACAGCCTGTGTGACTGATTAAAGGTTCCCTGCCAAATCTATCTCCGGTGATGGAAATGGAATGTAGTGACTAGATGCTGGTGATATGTAAGAGCCAGTTGGTTGTATAGGTTGGGGGTGGGCCAAGTGGCTCCCAAGCCATCATGCATCAAACACAAATATTGAACCTATTCGTGCCAGCTCCACTTGCATAACTTGTAAATAAATCATCCCTTATAAATTTAAATTGTTGCCTGCCACAGCAAGGGACTATCTTGTTGATTTCAGTTGGAGCCCAAGTCCATCTCACAACTATTAGTAGCTACTACAAGAAAATTGTAGTTTAGAAATAACAATTTCCGTTTTTCCTAATTCAGTTTAGAAACGGATTAGAAACGGAAAATTTCCGTTTCTAAAAAGCTCGTTGCGAATTTATTAGCAACGGAAAAAATAGTCCGTTTCTAAATTTAGAAAAGGATTTGCAACGGAATAAAGTCCGTTTCTAAATTCAGAAACACATGTATTTCGTTTCAAATCCGTTTCTAAATTCTGAAACGGATTTGAAACCAAATATATTATCTTTTAAGTTTGTTTTTAGTATTAGAAACAAATGATTTTGTTTCAAATCTATTTTTTAAGTTAAAATATTAAAAAAATATATATTTTAAAACACATTGATTTCTTTCTAATCCGTTTCTAAATCCTAAGACCAAAAAATAATAATAATATTTTCATTTTGGTAATTCATAAAAATAACACATGTTACAACAAATTTGTTCAACCAACAATGCTGTCAACCGATAATTCCATTAATTCATAAGAAGCATAGTTGAAAGAAGTAAATTAATTGGAGAGAAACATAGTTGGCATAATAAGCACAACAAGAAGATTTATAAATTTGTTACATTTCATCATCCAAATGGAACCAAAAATGGTATTTCATAACAAGATGGTGATACGCATTCAACCACAAGCTGAAACAATAAGAAAAAACAAACATGACATCTCAAGACAACCAAATAGAACAAAGATTTATACCGCGAGTCTATTTGCCATCCCAGCCTCCAACAATTCTTCCCTCATAGCCTGGTTCAAATTGGCAGAAGCGAGCTTCTTCACTTCACTTTTCAAGTTATCTGTATTAGACTTTTACTCCCTCATCTTCGCAAGTAATGCGGTCTTCACCCTTGGTTGCAAACTCCTAGCCTCCATATCCATCTTTCGTATCTAAACAAATATAGATCACACCATGAAAACTCCATAGAAATTCAGAAAGAAAAAGAAACATTGACATCATCAATAAAGCAATTACCGGAGCTGTTGACAATGAAAAGTCTTAAGTGTGTCCACTTGAATTTTTCTTTTCGTATAGAATTATTATTTGCGCCGCATCAATCATGACTTGAGCAACAAAAAACTTTCATTAATTAGATCTGAAGAAGATATTAAATTCATGAATAGTTAATTGGACAATAAAATTTGTGTTTCAATAACAAGATAATAATTCAACAAAGAAGTTGTGACCTTTCTTAGTGATGGTCTCAAAGAGCTATTATTCATGCATCACATGGCAATTTTTAAGCTGCACTTACTATGTGCCAACCACTTTGCCTGTGAACATTCCTAAATCTTGAGTTAATCTCGGGGCAAATTCTCAGTTAGCATCTTAGTTTTGACCAATGACTTGTCCTAATTAGTTAGTCTGGATAAACTCTAGTTGCTTATCACAAGACTAGAAGATCAGAAGAGTTGGCTTGAATGTAATCTATAATATGATTGTGTACTTAAATTTACTACACTTGATTGTCAATGAATTATTCAGGCTTGAATCTAACCTAGCTGTGATAGAAGAATAATTAAGAAAATAAACAACAAAGTACACTACCTATTTGAATTCAACTTCATTAATTCATATCCGATCGATTCAAGGATATATATAAAATAAATCAAATGCGATTTAAGTTCATAATGTGTATGAACAAATATACAATTCATCAGCAAAATGGAACAGAGCATACCGAGATGCGCATAGAGATCGATCTTGCCCGTTATTTGTGTAGATCCCAATACCCCCCTCAAGTTGGAGGGTGTGAGGAAGCTTGGGACACCCCCAACTTGGAGACACTACAAGAATGAAGACATATAGTGATGATTTTTTTGTGGCCCCCAATCATTTCGTCACAAATATAAAGTTTCTTGTGACGAAATAATTATGTGGCACACTGTTTGATTTAATTGTGATGGCTTGTTTGTATGTCACTAATATATTAGTAATTGTGACGCTTTAAGGCCTTTCACAAATGAGTTGTCACAATTAATACATTAATAGTGTTGAAAACGGTTTTATCACAATAAAATTGTCACTAATAATGTAGATACTTTTGTAATCTAGAATTTTTGTATAAATGAAGTATATTTGTGACGAAACGTATTTGTAACACTATTATTTCTATTTGTTGTGATGAGAAAGTGGTTTGCCACCAAATTTAATAATCTTTTGTGACGAATAGTACCATTATAAAATGTAATTGTGACCAATCATATTTTAGTCACTATTATTTTCAACTCTTGTGACGGGAAAGTTGTTTGTCACATAATCCATTACTTTTTGTGACTAATATTTTCTTCAATAAAAATCCCACTAGCTAATAAAGTTGTGCATGGTCTGATCCGGTCCCAAACTTGTCTTGGAACCGGATCAAGCCGATTTAACCAGTTTGAAAAAATTTGGATCGGACCGGACCAAATAAGAGAGGAAAAACCGAACTGGTCCAAGCCGTTTTGGACTAGTCCGGTCTATTCCGGTCCCACTTATTCAAGTTAAATATTTATTCCTAGTGTACAAGCAGTTGGTTTGCCTAAGTGGTTAAGGGGAAGACTAAAGATGTGCGCATTGGTTCGAACCCCTTAATTTTTTTTAGTTGCCATCTCTTAAAAAAAAATAAAACAGATTTTCAATAATATTATATAATTTTTTATTTTATTTTTATTTTACTTGCAACCTTTAAACTAAAATTTATATTTTTAACCAAAGTTAAAGGTAAAACCTCTATTTATAATATATGTAAAGTGATTATTTTGATATTTTTATATATTATATTTTTTAATTAATTCTTTTTCATATTCTCAAATCAACTCAAAGGGTATATTATGTATCGGGGGCGGGTCGGGTGCGGGGGCGGGGTAGGCAAAACCCGCCCCCGCCCCGACCGGTTGCCATCCCTAGGTTGGACCACTTGGGTCAATTGTACGCAAACATACCTTGCTTTTTTAAAGCAAGAGGTTGTTTCCACGACTCGAACCTTCGACTCTAGGTCACAAGGCAACAACTTTACTGTTACGCCAAGGCTCCTCTTCAGGTCACAAAATTCATGATGTTTTGTGACTATAAGGAGAATTCTTTCTATGCTGGATAAAAATTCTTCAAAGTAGTATTTAATTTATCTCATAATAACAAGTGTATAATTTTTGTATGAAAAATCTTGTTAAAGATTGTATTCATTTACAATGTACCAATTTAGTCGTAATATTGATGGCATTTTGATTGAGTTTCTCTAATGATGTATTGTATTTCCATCAAAGTTCATATGTAGCGAGCCAAGTGTTGAGGGACTGAGAAACAAGAGGAATCAGAGGAGACTGAGGCAGATGAGAGGAGATTAGAGGGGATTGAGAGATTGAAGAAGGGGAGATTAAAGAAGAGGAAGGCTCAGGAGAAGAATAGAGGAGAAGAAGACTGAAGAAGATAGAGGATTTGGTTAATTCTTGCTTGCCATTCCTCATGGCTTTCATTGTATTAATAGAAAGCTTTGTAACAACCTAACAACCTCTGCAGATATGCAGGGATTCACTGGCGCATATAGACAAACAACTTGTATGCACTTGTCAGACCACTACTTGAAAGATGCCCTCCTAATACTAGCTTACCCGTAAATTACAAGTTGATAACATTCATGATAGAGATTGAAGACATTCATCTAATCACTCACTTAACCACTAATTACTATTGTTAACCCATTAGATAATCTAGCTTCAGTAACTGCAGAGGAGGCCTGCAACATCATACCCCTAATCGATTGTTCTTGTGGGAGTTGGTGATGGGCCTTGGGAAGGCATGAGGAAATTTGATGACAGTATTCCTGCTAGAGACTTTGACAATTTTCAGGTATTAAAATATAATTTCAAAGTATCTTTCCATATAGGAGAAGAATAAGATTAATTTGTTGAGAGCTTATCATCCTTGGAGTTCATTTGATAATATTGTTATTCCTAACAAATAAAAAACATAAGCAGACCTGAAATATAAGTAAACAGAACAGGAATTACTTTATTGAAAAATCTACTTAGTTAAAAACTTAATCTTTTCACAAAAGTTTAGCAAATATGTTTAAGTTAAAATCAAAGTACCTGAAATCCTCTAGAGCTCACTTTTAGCACAGACCAGAGTTTGAAAAAGGTAAGAAACAAAAAAATAGAGAAAATTGAGGAAATTGAGAAGAGAGAAGCCAAACAGAAAAACAGATAACATATAAACAGAAATCTAAGTATGTTCCAATAGTTGCAGTACATTGTGTTTCTCCATGACTAAAATGGGGAGAAGACAGATTAAAACAAAAATGTCCCAACAATCTCCTCATAGAACTCGAATTTTTGTAATATGATTGAATATTTGGATGCTAAAAGTACAATGAGATAAAAGGTTAGAGAAAAAAAAATATTCAAAGTGTTAATGTTATTTTTTTGTAAAAAAATTAGTGAATCAATAAAAGAGAAAAGAACAAAGTTAAAATGAAAGTTCCTAGTAGCAAGATTAAGCCAATGTCTTCAAAGGCACCCTCTCTGAGATTAGAACACAAATGGAGATCATTTTCAGCATCCAACTTTGGAAAAGGTAAGAAATAAAATGTAAGAAAGTTAGAAGAGAGAAGTTGTAAAGTTATATGTTTCTCCCACAGATATATTTTGAAAGTTTTAGTTTCAAAACTATCTGATTCTTTTATTCAATTTCAGCTTTGATTTCAAATGCAGTTTGTGAATTTCACTTCAATCATGGAGAAGCAAACTAGCCCAGAGGAGAAAGAAGCCTCCTTCGCTCTTGCTGCTCTCATGGAGGTTCCTTTCCAGTACAAAGCAAGCATGGAACTTGGCATTCTTGGGTATATATGTTAAATAATTTAAACTAGTTGATGTTTCTTTAATTTGTTCTTCATTCTGATTATACACTATGTTTTGCATGTGGTCTGAAAAAAGTCATGTAACTGGGAAGGCCAAAAGGGTTAACCCTCGTCCACCTCCTGTTCCATTCGCTCGAAGACAACATTCATTAACTGCACTGCAACTGCAAGCAGTGATTCTCCACAATCAAGCAATGGAGATCAGAACAAGGTATAAACTAAATATTACTTTTACTTTGATCATGTTTGTTTGCATAAAGAATTTGAGGGAGATGTTCACTTTGATCTCATGGTTCTTTTTCTGAATTGTAGACTTGCCCCATTTGCTTGACAAATGAAAAAGACATGGCTTTTGGGTGTGGCCATATGGTAAGATACAACTAGTGCTTATTAAGGAATGAGTTAATTTAAAAAGAGATGACAATCTTGTGTTTGATTGCAGTGTTGCAGAGAATGTGCCCAAAACTTGTCAATATGTCATATCTGCCGTGCAACTATTCGATCACGTATCAGGTTATATTCTGGATGATTTCAGCCAAAATTATTCACAGGATTCAGGCTTGAAGATAATAATGTACATCTTAGTCATGTATGAGTTATCATAAATTTCTGATGTACAGAAAAGAATTTCGACATCCAAGTAATTTGCATTTTGCTTCAATGTCAGCAGTACAAAACATACAGGAAAAAAAAATCTGTATTTTCAGATTAAATCCTCAAGTTCTATTGTTTTATTTATTTATTTATTTTAATAACAGTAAATAAACTACATTAATTTATTACTAACAAAAGGGTGTTACATAGTACAACTGAACAACTGCTGATAATAGAGGCGTGAGTGCCCCTTTACATAGATAATCGACTATTCAAAGTCACTGCCCTAGGCAACGCCTAGAAACTACTTAGGAACCTATCGGGTGAATGTCACGTTTCTCTTAATAAGCGATTCCATATAGCGCTTGGCAACATTAGTTGCATCAAATCAAAAGAGCAAAAGGAAATAAATATCATGAGTTAGTTTTGAATAAACACCTTGTTTATTATAAAACTATTATTTATTTCTTTTCAGCCAGAGGTTTCATACAATAGCAATTCCCACCCCATTTGAAATATTTTGTCAACGAGGATGGTAGTGGGGGCAGAGCCCCAAAGATCTTGCATTGATTGGGGTGTAGGCCAAAGTAGGTTACAGAAATGTCTCTTGACACAGTGATGAGCAGGCGTGAGCAAGAACAATTGATTGACGGATTCATTTTCTCTATTGCATAGGTAACTTAGCGTCTTGGATCCTCTCTACTTGCACTTAGCTAGGTTGTTTGGTATAAGAATTTTGTCATCATGTGCCAACGAGACAAAGAGTATGATTTTTTGTAACGCCCCGATCCACCCCCGACCTCAGCATCGCCAATCAGACCGCCGTAGATCCGAAAGTGTAGACGGGCCCCACTCGAGTACAAGGCCTAATAGCAGATAACAAAATAATAATCAAATATCTCAAATGATAGTAAAAATCCTTCGACCTCGACAAGTATCCCCCTAACTCTAGAAATGAAATAAATCCTAAAGGGGCCACAGGCCCTACACAAGTCCAGGCCCTACAAGGGTCCTAATAATCAAATAAAAAGTGTCATCACAAAACAAACTCCTAGAGAGATCCTTCGACCTCGACAAGTATCCCCCTAACTCTTGCACGCCCCTGAGCTCGAGTCAACCTACTCCTCAGGACCTGAAATGAGAGAAAGAAAAATGTCGTGAGCTTTCGAAAGGAAAGCCCAGTAAGTACCCTGAAAGGATCTCAGAACGGTAAGATGAACCAAGATATCAGTGAATAATGAATCATCAAGCAAAGGGGCTACACCCTATACAATCAGATCTTAGAATCCAGCTACGGCCCTCAGAGCCCTGGATAGGAAGTCCAATAACAGCTCGGCAAAGTTTTTTCCCCGGATAGCTTGATACCTCGGTACGTAAATCATAAAACGCAGCCTCGTGATCGCAAACAATGTACCTCGAGTCGTGGCGGCGAACCTGTCGCACTCGATAGCGCCACCTCTCCACGTGTCGACACGGCCAGCGAATCATCCCCACTGACGGGGAAACGGAGCCTCAGACTCCACTGCAACCGGGCGGAAGATCAGAACTCAGTTGGCACATACCTCCCGGCCAGCACACACGACCATAGCCTATGATCGAGCGTCGGCCCACGGGTGGGCATGTCCAAAAGAGCATTCAACAAACAGGTAGTGAAACTTTACACTCTTATCTGGAAAGGGCACAGGCTCACGTGTTTCCACGGCCACGTGCCGGTCAACGGATCCTTGTGATCAGTAAACACTACCCCTAACGCTCAACCACACACATACAAAGAATGAAGGCAACAAAAGTACGTATGTGTATGCATCAAATAAACAGATATCACAAATAAAAAATACGCCAAGAACAATATATGTCAAATCAAAGAAACCCAAACAAGGGTAGAAGCGAGGCAAAGGTATCTTACCTCTAAGCGAAAACCAACCGGTCAAACGCTACTGTGTCAACGAAACTCAACACTCCCCGTCGATATCTGATAGGCATGGATTCATACTCAACAATCGTACGTGTGATCATGAATTTCTTTACTTCTATAATGCATGCTCAAATTAAATGGGCCTGGCCCATTATTAACTCAACCTAAATCTCTTAAGACTAATTGACAACTTTAATAGAGTAATCTTCTTAATTAAGTTTGTAGATACCGTTGGATAATTGCCTTGCTTACATATATCAGAACTTATTTAGTGTTGAATCCAATCTTTTATTTATGGGTAACTCTTGTTATTTCATGAAGGAAATCCCACTAATCACCATTAACAATTCTCTTGTTTAATTAATCCAAAGTAATTCACCAATCATATTCTTAATGGCTTAACGGTTATCGGGTTCGACCCTTTAGCACTATCATGTTTTCTTCCGATTTACTAGGTGTCACCCTTAATAATCAAGACCTATGTAGTAGTTAATTAACACCCCCCAATCTTTATGATCATGTCCCCTTTTTTCTCTTTTATGCAAGGTGTTATTATTTAAAATTTTCCGTAATTTATATATTAAAATCAATGGTTATTTATAAACCAAGGCGGGTTAACGGGTTTGAACCTGATAGAGATCAAGGACCCGCTAACATCAATGGTTAGTTAATAAACCAAAGCGGGTTAACGGGTTTGGACCTGATAAAGAACCAAGACCCGCTAACATCTTCTTCTTCAACCTCTGATCGCGCCCTTGATAAAGAACCAAAGCTTTCGTGCGCCGGCCCCCGGTGACCGTCGGGAAGGCAGAGCCCTTCTACTTGGGTTCATCGCCGTCGTGGGAGGAGCATGCCTCGTGGGTAGGCTCCGGCCAAGGGTTGAGATGTCCCTCGTCCCTCGTCGGAGCGCAGTCTCGCGCGGCCTGCCCCCTGTTCCTCGACGGCGGCCTGTCCTTCATGCGAAGGCCCTTCTTTATCCTACACCAATGCCCCTATCCTATGCATGCATGCTAGACTACAAGAACCGATCGACGAGAGGATACTTACCGACGTTCGTGGCCTGTCCCTCGCGACCTGGGTTCTTTCCCCGTTCTTGATTCCCCTGGAGGTGAGCCTACAACTCGAACGCGAGCCTTGGCGTTCTTTTCCCTTCCTCCTCATCTCACTGTCTCTCGCGTCTTCAAGGTGTACCTCACTGGTGCTCCGGTTATCTTTTTCTCTTTGTTCTTGAAACCCGGCTGCCTATGTTCTATTTATATCTAATTAACGATTAGATAAACTCATGGTTTGAGTTTATCTTGAAGTTTTGATCCTTTTAAAACTCTGAATTGCAGGTTTCTTGCGGCGTGGTATCGGCCGGGCGGCGTTATGACGGCGCCCGTCCAAAGCCCAGTTTCTGATCTTGGCCGTCCATTCTTTTAACCCAGTCGATCGCAGCCGTCCATCCATCGTTTCCCATGCACGTGCATGGATGGTGGGGCGTTTATGCTAAGTAACCCCTGGAGTTTAATTTAATTACAGTAGTTCAAAGTTCAATAGAGTACGAAATTCTCTCCCGGTCCTTCCATCGGATGAATTTCCAACTAAGTCCCTAGCCTGTGAGATGGGATAATTTTCCTTCGGTCCTTTAGATAATTATAATTACATTTCGATCCCTGACAGACCCAAAATCTCTGTTTAGGATTTTCCAAATCAACTATTTCCCTTACTTAGACCAGGTCTAAGTTTTCTTTTAATTAAAATAAGTGAAATATCTTATCCATCCTAAAAATCAAAAATCTAGAATTTAAACTAGATAATCTTTTAATTGCATCTAATCTCTTTCTCCAATTAAACCAAATTAGAGATAAATAAAAGTAAAATTTAAAAATAGCAAAACACTAAAATGATCCCTTACAACCCTTGGATTTCACATTTTTAATAGGCATGGATGCTTCCAGAATGACTTAGGGATGACGCATCTGACCCCCGTCAATTAGGAGCCAATAGAGTGAGTTCACTTGGAATAGTTGGGAGTGTGTTAGTCTACATCTTATAGCATTTGGGCTAGTACTTAATAATCCGGCCAGGTGCCCTAGAGGCAATGGTCATGAGTGAAGCCTTCATTAGTTAATGGTCCCGATTGTAGGATGGGAGTTCCTTATTGGATATTGGATTATGTCGCTTCTACTGAGATTGTACCTCTTCCCACCAAGTCTCTTAGTGAGGGTCAAAGGTTTTATGGGGATTGGCCATCGATCTAGTTGTTAAGCTAGCAATTGAGAAATGTACCATAACATTTGCCAAAACTAGTGCTTTGTGTTGGCATATACCCTTTTAGAAGAAAGAAGCACTTGCCTGAATAAGCCAATGAGAGTCTATGAATGATCTTCTGATTGGTGTATTTGAGGATCTTGAGACAGATACCGGCCTCTCCAGATAGGATTCTCCATCATCACTTTCCTAGTAGGTTGCCGTTGAAATGTTTAATTATATTGACGATCCCTCATCATCCTTGTTCCTTTGACTGACAAGATGTCCCCAGCTGACCAGTCTATAGAAATGAGATTTCTAATCTAGACTCATCCGAGGAAGTTCTTTAGGAGGGAGTCAATGTTTCAAATGGCCCATTCAAGGAGATGGTAAATAGACCTTCAGTAGTTTGGGATGGAAGTGAGGATTGAGTTAAGTAGGGTGATCCGACCACTAAGAAAGAGGAGTTGTTCTTTCCATATAATCATGCTCTTAATTTTTCATTGAGCTTCAATCGATCCTCCTTCCTGGGTTTGTGCCCTGAGATAGCTAAACCCAAATACGTTATATCGGGAAAGATCCAAGCGGGAAGTTCTATTGGTTTTAGGAAAATATCATTAAAACAACAACAAATATATTACTTGTTTAAGATCATCATCTCGCTAATGAATGTAAATTTGGTTTTTTGTGAGAAATTTTCAGTGATTTCCACTCTTTTGAATTGATTATAGCGTGCAAACTACAAATTCTATTCTCAATCAGAGAAAATAACTAAACACTACAATGACTTTGAGAAATGGGGAAACAAACTATAACTTTCCTTCTCATCCTTGTAATTTCTCCTGATACTTATCTATTCATAGAGAGATCACATGTAACTTCCTTCATCTTAGTATGTCTCATCTTAGTATAAAGAGACATTGATTCAAAGGTAACCAATTCATGAGCCATATGTCATATTGCAAGCTCTATAACTTCTTCCACTTGTCTGCCATTTAGTCTTAAAAAGGATTTTGCCAAGGGAATCTTAAATATATATCTTTCTTTTATTCCAAGATGAATGGAGATTTCTCTGTTCTCCTTTGATTACTTGCTCCAACAAACATCTCAATCTAAAATCTTGAATTTATTCAAAACTAAAAACTCAAGAGAGGCTTTGGATAAAGCATAAATAGATTTACTAACATGAAAATCATGTTTGGATTAAATATGTTATATAAATCATGTACGTATGTAAGGATGTCTTTTCAAGAGGTTGAATAAATTACAATCATCTAGCTATATTTAATTGAATATCATATATATATATATATATATATATATATATATGTGTGTGTGTGTGTGGGTCAAAACATTGTTTATTGAAATAGTCATATTCAAATAATTACATCAAAATCCAAATCAATTCAAAACCAATAACCCAACCAGTTTTGACACCTTTTATACCAGTTTTGAATATCTGGTCAAAACATTGTTTATCCTTATATTACTTGTAGTGTTTTATTTTCTTTTATATATATATATATATATATATATATATATATATATATATATATACGGGGCTAATAGTGTCCAGCCTACCGCAAGTGCGGTCGGCCCACTTTATCAGACCCCGTATAGGGCCCGGCCTCAAGGCCATGAAGCCTCGGCCCTATAGGAAAGTGATAAAGCGAGCCGGCCGGACTCTATCACTTCCCTATATATATATATATACGGGGTTAATACTATGTGGCCGATCTTATCACTGTGCAAGTACAGTTGCCTCGTTTTGGCTCACTTACACAGTGTTTTGAAAAAATCCAACCTATGAATGGAAAGAACATCGAAAAATAAGCTAGTATGTCAATTTTTATACAATTTGAGAACTTGTAGGGTTTTCATTTTAAAGAGTGAAATTTTGAACAGGTAAGATTTCTATAAATTTTCACCCGTTAAGATGAAAACCCTACAAGTTCCGAAATTATATGAAAATTGACATGCTAGCTTATTTTTCCATGTTCTTTCCATCCATTCAGTTGGAAATCCTTAAAACACTGTACAAGTGGCTAAATTGGAGGTGACCTTATTTGCATAATAATCTGGCTGGCTTTATAACATCACTTCCGTATATATATATATATATATACGCTTGACTCTCATTTTATAAGAGTGAGGATTTGATCCTAGATTTGTCCATAAAAGAACCCCCAGTCTTAACAATGGAGCTGGATATCAATTGACAAGTGGGCCGTGATTTTTCTTAAACACGTGATACACCCCTAATTAGCATGGAGCACTCAAAAAGCAATTAATCCCTCAAAAGCATTAATAAATTCTTTTGAGTCTAGTCCTTGGTCTGAACAAAAAGACTTTTTGAGTCTTTTAGAAAAAATCAGCAAGCATGATATTCCGTAGTTCGTTTGAGTCCCACCAGTGCCACCACCTTTTAGAAAAAATACATGCATGTTTTTTTTAGTTGCCATCTCTTAAAAAAAATAAAACAGATTTTCAATAATATTATATAATTTTTTATTTTATTTTTATTTTACTTGCAACCTTTAAACTAAAATTTATATTTTTAACCAAAGTTAAAAGGTAAAACCTCTATTTATAATATATGTAAAGTGATTATTTTGATATTTTGATATATTATATTTTTTTAATTAATTCTTTTTCATAATATCAAATCAACTCAAAGGGTATATTATGTACTCAATTTTAGTTTATGATGTATTTTATATTTTATTTTATTAAAACCCTAATTATTTTGTTTAAATTTGAATATCTTGGAAATAATTCTTTTTAATACATGTTATTAAAAATTAAATAAAATTTTTTGTTATAAATTAAACACAAATTTACTTGCAATCCCAATAACATCATAATATACTTATAACATAATATTCTTAATTGCTTATTAGTTATTGGTAAATATCTTCTTGTTTTTTTAGAACTGTGAACAATCCACTAAAAGCACGTTGCGGGCGTGGTTTGAACTCTTAACCTCTCTTTGTGAGAGAAAATACACTAGCCAACTTTTCTTGTGAAAGTTGGTAGTCATCAGTAAATATTTGTTGAAAGTTGTCTTCGAATTCATCAAGTCGAATTCACTCATTTAAGTCCTACTCTAATTATGATTAGAAAAAAAATTAATTTAGAGATGGATGTTCTTATAAAAAATAGGATTCAATCATGTTAGAGATAAGATTGGTTTCGAAATAAGTGTTTAAGTTATATTTATATCAAAATAAGAGTTACCTCTATATCATAAGTTCTCATTGTGGTTGTGTACTGTGGTGGAGAGACGAAGATCTCTTGAGGAGACGACCTTATACTGCCATTGATTATAGTAGGTTGATCTTTGCACCGCCACGTAAATCTTTTTGTTTCTTTTTTTTTTTCTTCTTGTAATTGTTTGTTTTATTTTAATTGTCCTATTACCAAGATGATAATTAAAATAAAAATAAAAATAAAATATTTCACGATCTTTCTTTTTGGTAATTTTCCTTTAATTAATACATGCTTTTTAATTTGTTCCCATACAGTATCATTCTTATGCACGTCAAGCTGGACCAAGCTGACACATGCATCTCGCACAAAACGTGAGCTCGCAAGAGAGCCAAATGTTCTCATGAAAACGAACTTCACCTCAAGACAACACACGTTATACACCCCAAGGCCGACAAATTAGACGATGAAACCAATGTTCCTATCACCATGCCATCGGTGAATCCAACTCCCTCCCGATAATACCAGCGCCCCCACCAACATTCTTGTTCTCTTCTACTCCCCACCAACCATAAAACTCTCTCCTTTTTTTTTCCCAATCTTTCTAAGTATATATATATACATACATACACAAACATACACATCTCTCACTTAGCAACCACGCCAAAAACTTGATAAAATAAAGAATAAAGGAAAAGCATGGAGTTGTTGGCCGGAGAGTTGGAGTTCCAAACAGTGGAGAAGTGCTCGTCCATCGGGAGAGACAAGCACACAGTGGTGGCGGACATGGACGGCACATTGCTATGTGGACGTAGCTCCTTTCCATACTTCGCATTGGTCGCATTTGAAGTCGGAGGAGTTCTCAGGCTATTGTTTCTTCTCCTCTTATCGCCGATCGCTGGGGTTTTATACTACTTAGTCTCGGAGTCTGCCGGGATTAAAGTGCTGATATTTGCGACTATGGCTGGAGTGAAGGTATCGGATATAGATTCTGTGGCTCGAGCGGTGCTGCCGAAGTTCTACTCGATGGATCTTCATCCGGAGTCGTGGCGGGTGTTCTCGGCGTGCGGGAAGAGGTGCGTGCTGACGGCGAACCCGAGGGTGATGGTGGAGGCGTTTTTGAAGGAGTATTTGGGAGCTGATATGGTGATTGGGACGGAGATTGGGAGTTATAGAGGGAGGGCGACTGGGTTTGTGAGGTATCCTGGAGTGCTGGTTGGGAGTAATAAGGCTGCTGCATTGAGGGAGGTGTTTGGAGATAGCTCGCCGGAGATTGGGTTGGGGGATAGGAAAACTGACTTCCCTTTCATGAGCCTTTGCCAGGTTTGATAATACTTTGATTTTTTTTTCAGTTTTTGTTAATTTTTTTTTTTATTTTTTTTGATAATGCTGAATGGATTCAAGTTGTGAAAACAACTTTTTACTTATAAAAAAAATTAGGATAAAATTGGATATATTAGAGCTAAGTGGTATGACTCTTCTTCGAATCCCACACATAATAGGAATTTTGTA
This sequence comes from Dioscorea zingiberensis, assembly GCA_026586065.1. Taxonomy (NCBI): domain Eukaryota; kingdom Viridiplantae; phylum Streptophyta; class Magnoliopsida; order Dioscoreales; family Dioscoreaceae; genus Dioscorea; species Dioscorea zingiberensis. The sequence continues at coordinate 6,706,793 of CM048821.1, read as the reverse complement.
GGACCGGACTTTTTCTTTATTGTTAATTGTTGTTTATTTGATGCATGGATGATAACCAGGGAATGATTAGGGGAACTAGTTAAATTAATTTAGGATGCATGAGGAAAAGCATGACCATCATGGAAATTGTTTGTTCTTGGATCATGCATGCATGATTTCAACAGTTACTAATATATATGCAAGGGTTTTCTTTAATTTTATTGCTTATATAAATCCTCCTTAATTGTTATATGGATGCATGATTTGATGACATTGGTATAAGGACAAAACCAAGGGAATGTTTTCTAAATTTTTTTTATGTGTTCGGTAAACAGATTTATTTTTTTAATAAATATGATAAACCATTCAGTGTGTGTGACAGCCAACTTATTTCTTATAAAATTTAAATAAATTTAGATAAAATAATAATTACTTAATTATTTTGGAATACAAAATTTCAACATATTCATAAGATCAGTGTAACAGAAATGTGGATGAGTGATCATACAATAGAGAAAATTAGAAATGAACATATCTGACAGAAGGTATATGTTGCACCAATTGAAAATGAAATAAGATAAAAGTGTTTAAGATAGTTTGAACACATGCATCGTCGTAGACACTTAGGTGCTCCAATTAAAATATTTGATAGTTTAGTAATATATGGTAATTAGAAGAATGATAGAGGTATGTTTAAGATTATGTGAAAAGAGGTAATATCTAAGGAAATATTGAGCCGGATTTTACTTTTGACAAAGCGAAATTGAGACATAGAATCCATATAGCCGACCCCCGCTATCCAGTATAGGATTAAGGATTAATTGTTGTTATTGTATACATATATGAATAATGAGCATGTGCTATATAAATGAAGTAGTGAGTATTAGCCCTTAAATCTTATTAATTCTTTTAAATGAATTCATCATAAAAGGTTATTAAATTTCGGTAATTTCAATATTGATATTTAAGATAAATTAAATAAACATTTCTTTTAAATATAATTTTGAAACTCATGCATGCATGCACACGTACGTACATACAGGAAGCATACGTAGTGCCGGCAATGTCGGACGTGGAGCCAGTGAGCCGAGACAAACTCCCAAAGCCCATCGTCTTCCACGACGGCCGCCTCGTCCAGAAACCCACACCCTTACTCGCCCTCCTCATCATCCTCTGGATCCCCGTCGGCTTCGTCCTCGCCTGCCTCCGCATCGCCGCCGGCTCCCTCCTCCCCATGCGCATCGTCCTCTACGCCTTCCGCTCCCTCGGCGTCCGCCTCTCCGTCCACGGCACCCCCCCTCCTCCTCCCAAGAAATCCACCGGCCAAACCGGCGTCCTCTTCATCTGCTCCCACCGCACCCTCCTCGACCCCATCATGCTCTCCGCCGCCGTCGGCCGCCCCATCGCCGCCGTCACCTACTCCGTCTCCCGCCTCTCCGAGATCCTCTCCCCGATCAAGACCGTCCGGCTCTCCCGCGACCGCGCCAAAGACGCCGCCATGATCAAACAACTCCTCTCCGAAGGCGACCTGGTCATCTGCCCGGAAGGCACCACCTGCCGGGAGCCGTTCTTGCTGAGGTTCTCAGCTCTCTTCGCCGAGCTCACCGACGAGATAGTCCCGGTGGCCATGGCTAACAGGATGAGCATGTTCCATGGGACGACGGCTAGGGGTTGGAAGGGGATGGATCCGTTCTACTTCTTCATGAACCCTAGTCCTGCTTACGAGGTGACGTTCCTTAATAAACTGCCTGAAGAGTTGACATGCAGTGCAGGGAAGGCGAGTGTTGATGTTGCTAATTATCTTCAGAGGATTATTGCTGCAAGCTTGTCTTATGAGTGCACTAGTTTTACAAGGAAGGATAAGTACAAGGCACTTGCAGGGAATGATGGCACTGTTACTGCTAAGAAGGTTGAAGGGGAGAAGATTATGGGTTGTTAGGGTTGGGAAGTGGTAGGAGTGTTTTTGAGGTGTTTTGGGTACTGCAGGTGGTCTTAAAGGCTATTTGCAATGTTGGTGGGTTAATTTGGTGTAATATATATATATAATGTGGAAGAAATAATTAAGAGTAGTAGTTAAGTATGGAGTTAGTGCTCCTTGATTTAATTTGTTTGGGGAATTGGAAATAAAGTGGATGAAAAGTTCAAAGAATTTATCATTTTGTTTGCATGAATGCATGGTGTAGTTTATATATGAATGATTTAATTTTGCTGTGGGTTAATAATTAAGCCTCTCAAACTTTTTGTAAAAAACTAAATTCCATACTTCGTTGATATCCAAGTGATAATTTCTTTTCTTTTTTTCGAGTACAAATATATGAAGATACATGCCAACCGTCACAATTAAAGGTTTATTGGTATCAAGGTTCTTTGTTAAGTAATATGGGTAGTAAAACTTATGGAAGATCAGGGTTCGAACCTCCTCCCTTATAAGGAGAGGGTCAGGTGAACGGATTTCTGCTGAGCCTTTGTGCTCCCGCATTGCCTAACTTGTACACGTCCTCGACGTCCTTCCGGGAGTGCTTGTCATCTTAGTGAAAAGAAATACATATATGAAGACACATTAAACATTTGGTCCAATTAAGGTACGTAATAGGTTTGATTGAGCCAAATACGTATGTGTGGTCTTAATTACTCCGTTGTAATGCCATCGAGGGCCTCATCGATCTAAAATCTGTTGTGCTTAATTTCTCCTTGATGAAGGCCAAGCAAGCTTTTCTTGACGGGGGATTCAAATGACACTAATTTTAGTTGTTAGCTTTTAATAAGAGAAAATCAATATGGTCACACGGATGGATTGGTTAATTAGCTTGCAAAGGTTGCATGTTAACTACATGTTAATTATATATGTTAGTTTTGAGAGGATTAAGCAAAGAAAAAAACATGAAATTTCTTCAAAGAACTAAGGCACACACAACTCTCTTCTTTTTCTCTTATTTTTTTTTTTCTCCGGTTCAACTATTGACCCATTACATTTCTTACATTAAATAACAACAATTTATGACTAAATTACCAAGCTACCCTTCTGACTATCGGACTCACATACATTCAAAATATTTTAACCCTAACACACTTCACTGTAACTCTAACAGATATCACCTAAACTTTAACACATATCATTGTAACTTTATCTCATAATATCACCTGAGTTTTAACACATATCATTGTAACTTTATCTTATATCACTTGAACTTCATCATATATCGTTGTAACTCTGACAGATACTGCAATAGTTTCAGCAGAACATTACATTAACTCTAACAATATATATCCTCAAGGAAGTCCAAGCTCAGTTTCATTAATGTTGATTCTGTAATATATAAAAAGAAAATTAATGTTTGTGATATATAAGAGCAAAATAAACACTATATTTATCATTAAAGCATTTTCTATTCATTTTTAGCCAAATGTTCCACGTTGTTGCAAGAACAATCCATGCACCAGGGACCCCAAAGAGTTTGTATTCATTGTGACCTCACAGAATTTGCAACAAATTGTAAAAATGACCCCAAATCCGAGAGATATAAAGGTAACACAATAGCAAGTACTCCATTATCCACAAAACATGTATAAATGAAAATGTTCACCTACTGAATATTATAAAATTACATAAAACACATGCATTTAACTGGACAAAAAATTACAACACTATAGTCCCAGATGTCAGGAAGTTTCACTTTCTTTAGCTTCCTTTCTAAACTATATGGGTAAATCAAGATCATTTACTCCATTCTATCTTTGCAATTTACTAGTATCACAAAAAGTTTGATAACTCATTCCTCTCATTAAAAAAAAAGTAACGGGTTCAAATCGCTCTATAGACGTGGTTCTTATGGTTTGTTCATATTTATCAAAAAATATGTTTAAACCAATCTTCGTAACTCATTCTTCTCACAAAAAGAGGATGACGTGGTTCTATAGTGACTTGTTCTTATTTATCAAAAAAAATTAAATTAATTTTTTTTTACTATTATCTATCTCATTGTCACTCATGCCATCATGGTGAATGAAGTTATGAACTCATTCATTCCTGCATGTGCAAAGTTCAGTACAGCTTTTACCTATAGGCATGAGAACCACAAGAGCAAGTAAAAATTAAAGGTTGTGGATAACCATGACATTCCATGTTTCTCATCGATCTGCTGCTCTGCTTGGATCCCTGACAAAGCCAACTAAGCTGACAGTCAAAATTTAAACCCTTGCATGCCAACTTGCTCACATTGTATTACATATCTAAAAAATAATGAAATAATGTTTATTAGATTTAGTGTCTTTTTATCTGTTTTCATGACTAACCTTTGATTTTTTTTTTTATATTTTATTATGTGATTGATTGATTGATTGTGTTCTTGAGTCTTGGCAAGATGGAGTGTTCAGTGCATGCTCAGTTTTACTGCAAACCTTTTGAACTTTTTTTTTGAACATTCTGTCTTTACTGTGGATCATTCCTGGCTCATGTACTAATCTTTTCAAACCTATATAAGCTTTATATACATATTTTTTTTTTTTGACATAAGGGATAAATCTTCCATAGAGGGATATTAAGAGGTGTGGCCTTAGGTGACGAGCACTCTTGATCCCTCGCCGTGTGCGTATAGATGTAAAAACTCAAATCTTGGAGCTTTGTGTTTATCAAGTAAATTACCCAAACTATTCCCCCCATTTATGGGGGCGGGACTCGAATCCCGACATACTGCTAGATCAATGATCCTTTGGTATAATAAGTTATAATTTCTTACTAAAACAATATACATGCAACAAGCGGTGGAAAGTTTCAAAAGCGACACCATAAATAAGTTGAATGTAGAGTGCCGCATTGGATCTCGTGTTCTTCATCACTGCTATTTAATACATCCTGAATTAACCTTTTTCACTCTTTCATGCATGTCAAGACCATTACATTTACTGTTGAACAACCAACTACTCATATCCCTGGTGTTATATAATCACATGCAAGACATGAGACATGGACGTGCTTGTGAGGAAGAGGTAGAGAGATGGCGAGGTGGATGGCGATATGCTTGGTGCTGCTGGCTTTGGTGTCAGTTCAGGGATGGGCAAGGAATGTGCCTGAGGAGACTCATGCAAGGACTGAGATGAAGGCAAGTGAAGGTGGAGCTGGTTTGGGTGATCAGAAGAACTTTTTAGGGTTTGGTGGAGTTGGGGGGTTTGGAGGAGTGGCAGGTGGTGCTGGTGTTGTTGGCTTACCACTGCTTGGTGGTGGTATTGTGAAGGGTATTGGAGGTGGTATTGGAGCTGGTGTGGGTGGTGGCATTGTCAAGGGACTCGGAGGTGGACTTGGAGGTTTGGGTGGAGGTGGTGGTGGACTTGGAGGTTTGGGTGGAGGTGGAGATGGAGCTGGTGGAGGACTTGGAGGTGGAGGTGCACTTCCTTAGATGAGTAGGTCGATATGGCCATGCATGGAAATGGAGTGAAGAGAAGCTAGGGACAAGTATTTAGTTGTTAGTGTTTTTAGTGACTGTGTGTTGTTTGGAATAACTAGTATGTTGTTACTCACTTGGGTTGCATGTGTTTAGTTGTATTATGTTGAGGTTGGCTTTGGATTGTGTTCAGGTTCAACCTTTTGTTTTGTTTTGTTTTGTGTGTTAATAAATGAGAAAAAAAAATGAAAAGAATGATTTGTTTCATATGATTTTTTTTCTTTTCTGACAATTCAACTTGTTACCATGTTTAAAATGAGTTTTGTGAGATGAAATGCATGCAAAAAAAAGTCAAATTAATTAAACTTAATCTAAGAAAAATAAGTCAAAATCACATCCTCAGAAGTAAACTAGTCACAAGGCCTATGTATAGAAAATATCTGATCAAAATATATATTATTTTAATATCAAATAAAAAAATGTTCTAACAAAGAATTATCAATCAGGAGCAAATTCCATCTCCACAAGTTTTGGTTGCAGGGTGGTGCTATAAATAATCAGTCCAATTGGCGAAGAAACAGTTCTCATATGAAACCATGTACCTTCTGTTTGCATTTTACTTTTGAACTTTTAAATAGAAATTATTTTTAGTGCTTGTATTATTATAAACTTATAATTAAAATAATTTCAAATTAGAATAAAATTTAAATTTTAAATAACACAGGTACTTAGATAATTTTACCTAAACTTTTGTGCTAATTGATGAAAAACACTGTAACAATTTCCCAATAAAAAATAATAATAATAATAATAAACATATAATTTTAATCGATTCCCATCATACTTAAATAATGACATTTTTATTTTATCAACCATTCTTCTCCCCAAAACAAAAAGTTAGCCCTGACCAATAATTGAAAATTCTTTTTATCATGTCCCAAATGCCCACAATTCATCTCATTCAACCACACATTAAAGCACATGCCAATGACAACAATTAAATCAAAGCACAAAAATATGACTTCGGAAGCCATTTGGCTAACATTTAGAAAAGCTTGATAAGACCACAACAACCCAAGTTGTATGGAATGATCACCGTGTTAGTCACAATAATCAAAATATCTTAATTAAACATTCTTATAAAAAATAAGAATAATGTTCAGGTATTTCTTCCCCCCTCTGTGTCTACCAAAACCTTTTCAAATTCTTCTGGGAGATACATACTGAATTTTTTATGTGATTGATATAACCAGCTCAAAACAGTTGCTTATTTTTGTTCCCCTGCTTGCACACCAGCATTTCCCTGTCCAATCAAAGGAGAGAGTAACCATTATCCATTTAGCAAAACATAATGAAGAGCAAAATATATTACCTTGGCTTTAGTCTTCTTAGCTTTGGTTTCCACCGGCGCAGACTTAAATTTAATGAACTCCTGGCCACCCATGAATGGCCTCAAGGCTTTAGGAATTTCAACTCCATCTTCTCTCTGATTATTCTCAAGAATGCAACAAATTGTCCTTTCCGTTGCGGTTAAGGTAGAGTTCAGCATATGCACATACTGTTTTGATTGTTCATCATTCTGTAGTCAAGCCAGAATAACACAATCCCTTAGAAAATATGCTCAGAGTAGAGCCAGGAGAATAGCTTATCAAATTCCATAATGTAAACTTCCTAAGAACTCGTATAATATAACCTAAACTTAGTTATAAAGCGGAAGAAGAATACGAGCATCCTTGCCTTTTTCTGCCCAAATCCTATTCCCAATCTCCTCGCTTGGTAATCAGTGCAATTAGAACAAGAGACAAGCTCTCTGTAAGTCTTTGATGCAGGAAACCACCCTTCCAAATCATACTTCTTGGCTGCTGCATCATTTAAAGCACCAGAAACAATTGCGACAACTTGATAGGGAATGTTTAGCTGCAATAAGCAAAACCAACATTAAATTTGATTTACATTAATATCCTGGAACGAATTGATTTTACAAGACCATGCCTCTTTGTAGAAGTCCTCTGAGTTCTTGAGCATTTCCTCATGCATTTCCCATGAATCATTGTCATTTGGGCTGGTGATACAGAATTGCTCCACTTTCTCAAATTGATGGACCCTGAAAATGCCCAAAGTGTCCCGACCATGTGAACCAGCTTCTTTCCGGAAGCAAGTTGAGTATCCCGCATATCTAACCAAGTGAATAACAAAACATCAACAATAATATCCTCTCATTTCTGAGCAATCATATTGATACTAATTACATACAATAATAGTACATACCGAATTGGCAAATCTTGTGGATAGATTCTATCATTCAAATGGTAGGCACATAATGGTTGTTCAGCAGTAGCAATCAGATATTTATCATCCCCCTCACCAGTTACCTGTTGAACATCAGCATGTCAGAAATGTTTTGTAAAACAATGCACTAGTTAAAAATAAACAGATTATCCAAGAAGTTGGACAACACAACACAAATACATTTTCTTATATGCCAACCAACTCTAGGTTGAACTGTCCAAAAATCAATGAAATTGGATTTTCTTTTCAGCGTCACATGTGCATAGCATACATTTCTCACTTACAAACAGTAATAACAACCAAGAGTTAATTTCTTAATCCATCCCCCACAGCCTTTTTTTCCTGAAGCCCAGAAAATCAACCCTCCAAGTACCTAAATCATGAACAACCAAAGATCTCATCTTCTTAAATTTACTAACAATATATCATACAACACTGGATGTTCATATCTATAAGTAATTCTTCAGAAGTTGAAAAGCAATGACAAAAGACAATGCAAAAAAGTTAATGTCCAGAGTTTTTTTTAGACCCAACAGATCACATACAACTAGAACTGGATATCTGTATTCTAAACTCAAAAATGTTATATGATTCATATAACTTCACAAAATCTTATATTAAAGGTACTAAAACTATGTCACATCAGTTCTCATATTTCAATTCTGGTTCCCACCCTAACATATCTATTACATGATTAGACATTCTCCTAATGAATCAATCACACACCCACATCCTAATGATATATTCATTTGACATAATTAAACCTTCAAAGTAATATAACTAAGAACAAACCTACTTCAATCACCCTTACTACATTTTCAATCTACTTCTTGGTAAAAACATCCTTCCGTACAAGTCAGCCTGAAAAATAGAAAGGTCTAAGAAATTTATTTTTGCAACTAAAATATTAATGAAAGCTTGGTTTGCTTTGCTGCACAAGATGTATTACTCAACATAGACTATAAATTGAGAAATAAAAACCAGAAACTCTAGAGTGTATGTTGATCAAAGGTGAATTAGTAAACAAACCTTGTAGAGCTCTTCATCAAATTGAGCTAGTTGAGCACATTTTGCCATAATATCTTTTCTCATGAAAAATGGAGTTTGCATTGGAACGTACTTCCTTTCTCTCAAAAATGCCAACCCGAAGTTTATTAGTGCCAGGTTCAGTAGAACACCCTCGCCCTTCAAATAGAAACCTCTTCCTCCTGCCACATCAGCACCTACAAACTCCAAGTAGCACTATATTAGTAAAGGAGATCTTATGCTTTGTACTAACAAGAACTAGAAAAATTCATTGATATATTATTCATTAGTCATACCAAGTACAAACATCATATGAAACCTAATATTCCCTTTCAGCAACAGAAATATATTAGCAAAGATAAAAAAAAGGATAACTAAGCTTGAAAACCATCTGACGTCTAAAAACTGAAGTTCAATTTTACCTTTGGAAGTCAGAACACAGGTATGATCACCTAAGCTCACTAAACATCACCAAAAATTATTTGAATTAAATCTACAAACATCATCTATAATAACCCATTAGATTTGTAAGAGTAATAACAACAATGGACTAGATCGGCTGGATCTAGTGTGGGTCCAATTGTGTCAACTGTTAATAAAAATCTTATATCCAAGATACATGTCTAAGATCCAAAATACATGTCTACTTGTGTGCCTATGGGAAATTGTGTGCGCAGTAGGGTCAGAACGGGCGAGCTTGATGGTGAGCCGGCTTCAATTCGGCTCGAAATAGCCTAGCTCGAGCTCGAGCTCGGCTCGAGCTCGAAATTAGCTCGAATAAGTTTGCTCGAGCTCGGCTCGATTTTAATTTCGAAAGCTCGAGCTCGGCTCGAAAGCTCGAAATTAAGAACTTAATTATAATTTTTAAATCTTAGATTTAGTTTGAAATTATAAACTTATTTATAAATTAATTTTTTTATATTATATATTATATGTCAATACTAAATATTAAATATTTTATTCATATATTATAATATTTATTAGTTTTTACTAATTTTATTAAATTTTATTGATTTTTTTAATAATATTTACATTATATATTAATATATTAATATTAAATTTCGAGCTTTCGAAGCCGAAATTCCGATCGAGCTCGACTGCTCGAGCTTCATTTCGAAATTAATTTCGAGCTCGAAATTAAAGCTCGAGCTCGGCTCGAAAGCTCGAAATTCCGAGCCGAACTCGAGCTTTTACCGAGTCGATCTCGAGCTGCTCACGAACAGCTTGATCGTTTGACAGCCCTACGTACAGGTACTCGAACGTACAGGTACTCGAATGAACAAACAAATCTTAACTGATATTGGATAAGCATCATGACTATCTAGTGTACAAAAATGAGAACAGCAGCTCCTGGACCATGTAGAGGAATTGTGTATTTTATTTCCTTGGGTAAATTCAACAAAAAATCATGCATAAAGGCAAATTTTTGGTCCTAAGTAACTCATGGATTATAATCGGCCTCAAGTCTTATAGCAGCTGATGCAAATTAGAGTAGTTATTCATTTAATTAGTGAGCATGGACCACAATACCTAATTTTTCTAACTAAATATCATACATGATAGCAAAAACAATAACACTAACAATGAAAGTTTAACAGGAAGAAACTTCAAATTATACAATATTACTATCATAGCAAAAAAAGGAATGGTGTGCTGTTTTGAATGAACGCCATAAGCATAAAAAGATTAAGGCACCAAGTGAAGTGCAGCCAGGGTTATCAACTAAGTGGCAATAGAAATTGCTGCATCCAAGCATACCTTTTTCAAGATCAGCAAGGTCAAGCAGCTTAACAAGATCAACGTGATTCTTTAATTTGTCCTCCATACGCCTGTCACCCCATACCCGAATCACCTCATTGTTCGCCTGCAAGACATTACCAATTGTATCTCCAGAAATAAAAAAGAAAAACATCAAAATCCAAAAGCGCAGGCGAACCTCATCATTGCTAACAGGAACAGAATCATGCACAAGATTGCCGATCTTCTCAAGCTTAGAGTCCAGTAAGGCCTTGGCCTCTTGAACCTCTATCTCCTTCTCCGCCGACAACTTCTTGTTCTCATTCGTGCTCTTTATCATCTCCGTCGCATCCTCCTTGGCCTAAACCAATCCAAGAATTTAAAAAAAACAAAAACAACAAAAACAAAAAGCACACAAATTTATCCCAAATCACAACTTAGAATAGCAGCAACAATGAGAAAACAAGGAGCAGAACTCACAATCTTGAGCCGGGCAACCTCCTTGTTGATTCGATTGAAGTCTTTTCTCAGATTCTCCAGCTCGAATTGACCTGAAAAACAAAAATGCAAACAGAAACCCCAAGATCGAACTTAGTTGAGGTTATCATGGATAAAAGAACAGAAAGGAAGGACAGAGAGGCATACGCTGGCGCCATTCTTTGTCGAGGTTGATGATCTCGTCGACGACCTCGAGGCTGGAGAAGCGGCGGCGCTGCGACTCACGTACTCGCTCGGGATCGAAGCCCTTCTCCGCCCTAAAGATGTTGATGTCCAGCATCTCCGCTCTTCTCTTTGAGGAAAACGCCGAGATAAGAAATGCCAAGTCTCCGCCGAATTCATTCTTTTGAGCACTCGGGGGCTTAGTGGGAGTAAAGTTGCCTGCTCAATCGAAACCGTTAATTAATGCTTTGAGATTCGCTTCACAAAAATCTAGATTCAGGGTTTTGATGACCACGACGACGGAGCAATTGGGCTCCAAGTTAAATGATTAAAAGTTATATTAATAATTTTAGAGGGTGTTTCACGTAAAATGAACCAAATCGATGCAATTTTGACATTACATGGGGATGTCTGTACAATTTTACAAACCCTCTCATCATATTTGAAAAATAATATTCATCTTTTTCGAGGGTGTTTCCTAAATGTCAAAATTCGATGTCAGTTCTGCAAAAATTCTAAAAAATAATATTCAACTTCTACGGGGTCTTCTCATAAAATGTCACGAATCCAAGGGCCAAGGCACTCTTGCAAGTTGCAACGACTGCCTCTGTTTATTTAAAATTATACTAAGGGTGTTTCTGCAAATAAACCCATTCGAGGGTGTCTTCATAAAATATCACAAATCCTGAAATCCATGCCACTTTTTCAGAGAACTCTACAGTTTATTTAAAATTACAAAAACCTGTGTTAATGAAAAATTGTAACTTCCGTCATTTTTGCACAAAAACCCAAAAAACTTTAAAAATAGTTACATTTCCCATTCAATAATTCAATTAGGAGTTCTCTAAATTAAAACTTCAACTTCAACATGCATATATTTTACTGAACATGCAGGCTTGCTGAAAACTGAAGCTAAGATTGATGACAGCTTGATTAACATGTTAATTTCATGCCAAAGTTAGTGTTCTTAATTTACATGTTTCATAACCAGAACTTACAATCTCCCATGCATGAACTTGCAGAAACTCATGTTTCATTGGAACTAATCTTTAATAATAAAATACAATGACTTTCAACACATTACAATCTTCTACATTTGTTTTCTCCCCCAAGATTTCATAACAAGCGGGTCCCAAGAAGACTCAGACCACTTAGATCTATTATACGCAGCCTTATTTATTTTTTTTATAAGAGATTGTTTTCACAACTTTAATATGTGATCTCCAAGTCGACGAGGCTCCCCTTAAAAGGAGAATAATACTGAAACTAACATAATTCAAGATTACTCCAAATCATGAGACAAGAGAAATGCTTTAAGATTAGCATCAGAAGACCCTCCCCCCTTCATAGCTTCCAAAGCCTTCTCTTTACAAAACCTTGCTCTCCTTCTAATCTCCAAACTCTCCTCCCCCTCCCCCATCACCATCTCCAAACACTTGACCAACTCCTCCCTTCCCAACACCCCCTCTTCATCCACCTCCCCTCTAACCCCACACCCCCACACCTCCTCCACCAACTTCGCATTCGTCCCTTGATCCGTCCACTGCGGCACTCCCACCACCGGCGTCCCGCAAACCAAGCTCTCCAGCGTCGAGTTCCACCCGCAGTGCGTCACAAAGCACCCGACCGCCCTGTGCGACAACACTCTCACTTGAGAGCACCATTGCACCACCATCCCATCCTCTCCTCCTCCCTCTAACTCAACTCCTTCCTCTCTGTTATCCTTTCTCACAACCCATAGATATGGCCTCCCACTCTCCTTCAACCCATTCAACATCTCCTCCATCTGAATCTTCTTCATTACTGACATACTCCCAAAGGAGACATACACTACTGACCCTTCTCTCTTGGTGTCCAGCCACTGCATGTAATCCCTCTCATCGTTCTTGAACAAGTCTCCGCCGGATACATCGTCTAATGGCATCAATGGTCCTATAGTTAGATTCTCAATCTCATGCACAGAAGCCAGCGCACTGGTTTCCAAGGCTTCAAACGAGTTGAAGAGAACCTTTGGCAGCTTGGTTTCCTTAGCTTCTACAACGTCATCCAAAGCTTCAAAACCTTCACGTAAAAGAGTGAGGATTGTGGAGTGGGGATGATCAGGGTCAGTGATAGTGATGAAGGACGGGAGTTCTCGGGTCTTGAACGGGGGCAACTCCGGCAAGTGGAAGGTGAACGACGGGTCGCCGGCGTGGGCTGTGATCAAGCTCTCGTAGCCGTGAAAGAAGTGGTAGTAAATGGCGAACACGGTGGCGGGCTGGTTCCAGAACAAGACCGAGGGGATGTTGTGCTCGCGCGCGACGTCGGCGGCCCAGGACATGAGAAAGGTGTAAACTATGCACGTCACCGCGCGGCCACGCGCGGCGAGGGATTGGACTATGGAGGAGAGAGTCTTGTGGCCGGTGCGCTTGAAGGTGGGGATGAAGAGCTTGGGGTCGTCGGTGCCGGTCTTGAATCCCTCGTCGTAGCCGTCGGAGTAGGGGATGTAGGTGAGGTTACCGTGTTGGACTTCTTGGTTGGGATCGGGACTAGTGTTGAACATGCGGCGGTGGGCGGAGATAGCGGTGGAGATGGTGACGGTGGTGCCGGTGAGGGTTGCGAGGCGGGTGGCGAGGTGGCGGGCTGGGTTGATGTGGCCTTGGCCTGGGTAAACTACTAATAAGAAGTGATGGTTGTGTTGATTTTGATTCTTCATTGTAATGGTGATGAATGAATGAATGAATGAAGAGTCGTGAGGGTATTATAATTTATAGTGTGAATTGGAGTTATCTTCTTTTCTTATAACTCTTATGAGGTTTGCAGTGACGTAGAAAGGTATAAGGATGACGTTTGTAGTGAGTTGAGAGATGGGAGAACTAGGTTTATCAACTTTAAATAAATAAATAAATAAATAAATAAATAAATAAAACACACACACACACACGAATTCAGTTGATGATTTGGGAGCTGAAAGAGATGAAGAAATTTTCAGGACTTGAAAACTATTTCCCTAATAAATTACAACAATTGCTTCTGAAAGTCTTGAGATAAAAGGGTGGAAATGAGTCTGAAAGAAGTAACTACACAAGGACTTCTGTTTATCATCAGTTGATTAATCTTGCTATGAACCTTTGCTTGTTTGTAATTTGGGTCGCTTCAGTTGTAAAAGATGCGAGAGGCCTGCCATGACATGTTGTCGGCTTGATGGAACTCCGGTTTTCGATAGAGCTCTTCCGTGCTTATCTAATAGCACAAAGCAAGGGACGTACTTGATGTCGTAATGGAGGAGCTGCAGGCAGAACAGGAATCACATGTGAGTAAACGGAATCAGAAAATACATACATATGGTCTTAATATGAAATGTTAAACCTGCAAACGTTTGTTCGATGTGAGGCGGTTAAGCTAGAAACATAGGAAATTGTTGCTAACCAGAGAAAAGCTGGAGAAATGCAATGTACAGAATGAACAGCATGTTATGAAAAGAGATGTACCATAACTTACAATGTGTGTGAAATTTCTCTCCCAATTCTGACATGTGATGTACAGAATGAACAGGATGTTATGAAAAGATATTTTCCATAAATTACAATGTGTGTGACATTTTTTCCCAATTACAGTCTCTGACATAATCTACAACCCAAACTAGAAATTCAGAAAACACCTAATCAGGGAGTGTCATCTATGTCAAAGGATTGACACAAGTAACGATAATATCTACTCAAGATGACTCTGAGTAATGTGAGAATTAACTAACTCATGCCAACAAATTCACAAATTTATACTCTTCTTATTATGCCACACCATCCTTTTAAAATGCAACAATGTAAATTGGATGATAGCCTATCATATAAACTTCACAAATTGGGCTACTTTCCAAGGGTAAAGGTCGTAAATCACTTCACAAATGAAATTAAAAATAAAATGGCCATTCTATTCAAGACTATTATGATGCCTTTGGATGAAGCTACAAAAATTTTAAATAAGACCTGTTTCCATCATTCCATATGATTGACATAAAGTACAACTAGCTTAAATCATGATCTCTTCACGTTTTCAGCTTTCATAAAGTGTATGAATAATTTTTCTTTTCATCATCAACTCACTACAAGGTTGCATATATTTGGGCAAGGCCTTATCAATTCTTGGACAAGTATTATGGAATATTTGGATCATAGCAAATTGAAAAGCAAATTCACATTGACAATGCACTCTGCCATGGTTTCATCCACAATAAAGTTTATCTCTTAATTGTTAAATTGATAGTTGGTTAAATCTCGATTTTCATGCAAAATGTGAATTTCAAATAATGAAATAAAACTTAAAGAACTAGCCATGCTAATGAACAGAATCCAGGAGTCGCAAGCATGGATAGACCTCCTCATTGGCATTTTAAACTAAATGGTATCACATTCTAGTAATAACACCAATAAGAGCAACTTGGTAAAAAAATATATATATATCTAAGGTTCTAGAATATCATCTCATACATTTCAAGGATCTATCCCTCTCCATTGGCATCTTTCCAAGCTGGAACTTATGCAAGGAATAATACAAGCAAAGGCTACAAATTAACCATAGGTTCACATATCATTGATTTCATAGAATAACACAAACTACAAATTCGCAGGTGAATCCAGACTATTGGTGCATAAACAAGAATTAATCAAACAACACAAATTATGTCAGAATTTGAAAGGCATAGAGCATGACCATTAACTCAGCCAAAGTGAAAGGCATTAAAAGAAATTTATTGAAGGCAAAAAACAAGGAAACATAGCTACTCCCTACCAAATTTGATAAAACAATATATATACTTAACCAATAGATGAAAAGGTTTGAATTCAATCCTGTAGAAAAAATTTGCCAAGGCTACCTGTGATGTCACCCTTTCTTCTTATATAGGATAATAGCAGAGCACAAGCATATCAAAGTTAACTGCAAACCTAATTGTGCAAAGGTTGAATTTGAATTGGAGAAAACATGGAAGACATGCAAAGAACGAAATGGTGAAAGAAACAGAACACAAATCTTCATCAAATTTCTTCCACTTCTCTATCCATACTATGCACTACATCCAATAAAATAGGAGAGAGAAAAACAAATTTTTGCTTCTTGTTTTCATTTTCTTATCCAATTTCTTTCAACCTAAACACATTTATCCTGCTATCCACCATCATGAGAAGAATCATAACTCATAAGAAATCATAACTAGTTCAAAATCGAAAAAGAAGCTAGAAGAGACGAAGAGCCCTAACCTCAGGAAGCCATCTCTCATTCTCAGCATCAGCAAGAACGAAGCTGACCCAATCCGAGTTCCTAGCCTCCAATTCAAGCACAAGATCGAGCAAGGAGTTGCAGAGGCGGCACTTGGGAGAGTAAAACTCGATCACCGTGGCTTCCTTGCCGCAAGCCAGCGCAGAGGCCAATGCCCGGTGCTCGGCCTCTCCCTGTTCCTCTCGAGACAAGGGCGCGACCTTCTTGGAGGCCTGGCGGCGGGGATCAGCGGATGAGGCTTGGCCGATGAGGTTTAGGGTGAGGGAGCTGAGGTTCTGCAAGGATTTGAAGAGCCAGGGAGCTTCGAGCGTGCCGCAAGGATTGAGGTTCTTCGGATCGTCGGGCTTGTTGAGGTTGTCCCATGGCCACTTCCAGCATACAAGAGGAGGAGCCTTTCCAGCGGCTCCCATTCCTTTCTCCGCAAAGAAACCAAAGGACGATGACACTAATAATAATTAAAAACCACGGAAAAAATAATAATAATATACTATAAAAGTTTGAAATTATTTAATTATCTCTGCAATACCCCCTGCAAATTAACTATGTTACTTATATACTTCTATGATTATTTTGATCATCGATGGTGTTAAATGAATAAATAAAATGAGGATAAATTATTTATATACCCCTTTTATTTTTTTTTCTTATTTTATAAATATTAATTATTTCATATAATATAACAAATAAAAAGGATAAGAGTAATTATATAATTTTTAATTATAATTAACTTTAAAAAATTCTAACGGTGACTAATGTGGTCGGGTGTATATAAGCAAAAAAAAGTTTTGGAGTGTTATAAACATATAGAGAAATGCTATGCTTACCGACGAAGGAACATGAAAACGAGTCCCGAATCCGTTGATTTAGCATCGGCTAAAATAAATATATAGTGTTGGAAGGATATTTAAGTAATTTTATTATAGTAATTGTATATATATTTATCTGTAATATTAAAATAAATTAAATAAATATAAATTTATTATATATATATATATATATAAGAGTGGATAAACCACCTTATTTATTCAATAAAAGTTTGATATTTCACAATAGAGCATAGATTATTGATAGTAGGTTCTGGGCTCTAGACGTCTCTGTTACACAAGAATGCGCATAGTAGTGTCAAGCGGGCTGACACTGACACAGCGTTGTGGGCCGTGCCTAAATACATGTGGGCCAGGCCCTTGGAGGATTAAGTTTCGGGGGCCATGCTAGATATGGCTCGAACCCTGTGCTGGTTTGTGACACAAAGATGGAGGTATCCATTCCTAGTGAAGGCCTGTAGATAAAATTTACATAAACATGAGTTAATATTTTTTTAATTTCATTGTTTTATGAGTTTGTTCTCCAAATAATTATCACCATCCAGCCATATTTTACCGACATTTATTAAAATACCACCGCATATCCATAAAAGATCCCGTATTGTGTACAAACTTTTTTTAAATAAATAAATATAATTGGATTAAAGCCACTAATGGTCCCTATATTTTAGCCATGATATTGCATTTTAGATCGCTTGTATTAAAAAATATTCGCGTTATAGTTCGCGTATTTTGATGTATTTGTTGAATTAGTCCCGATGGCGGGCGTACCGCAGTATCTGGCTTTTGAATACATTATATATTTTATCTTTGGCGTATTGGCGGTGACGTGGCGTGATGACGTGGCTCAGAAATCAAATGCAAATAAAATAATGCTGACGTGGCGTGCCATGTCAGCATGCTGACGTGGCATGCCACGTGGAAGGGAAAAAAAATAAAAAATTGCAAAAAACTCAGAAAAATTAGCAAAAAAATATAAAAATATTTAAAAAAATCAGAAAAATAGGGAAAAAATTTAAAAAATTCAGAAAAAAATCAGAAAAATTCAAAAAAAATCAGAAAAATATTTAAAAAATCAGAAAAATTTGAAAAAAAATAAAATAAAAAATTGAATAGAAATTCAGAAAAAATCCAAAAAATTTCAAAAAATATAAAAAATGAAAAAAAATTCAGAAAAATTCAGGAAAATTCAGAAAAAATCGGGGGAAAGCCTTGACACACATTTACTGTATTAATCATTTAACAAAAATTTACTATATTAATTATATAACAAAACTTTATTTTATTAATCTATTAACCAAGAAACTTTATTACTTATATAAAAATATTAAAAAAAATTAAAATCAGGGAAAAATAAAAAAATAAGAAAAAAAATTCAGAAAAATTAAAAAAAATCAGGGAAACTTTTAATCGGAATTTTTCTGAATTTTTTTTCATATTTTTATATTATTTTTTATATTTTTTTTCTGATTTGTCTTTTTTTCCTATTTTTTAATTTTTTTTTCATATTTTTATATAATTAATAAAGTTTCCAGGTTAATAGATTAATAAAGTAAAGTTTTGTTATATAATTAATATAGTAAATTTTTGTTAAATGATTAACAGAGTAAATGTGTGTCAAGGCTTTCCCCCGATTTTTCTGAATTTTCCTGAATTTTTTTGAATTTTTTTTCATTTTTATATTTTTTGAAATTTTTCGGATTTTTTCTGAATTTCTATTCAAATTTTTTATTTTTTTTTTCAATTTTTTTTTTCTGATTTTTTAAATATTTTTCTGAATTTTTCTGATTTTTTTTCTGAATTTTTTAAATTTTTTCCCTATTTTCCCTATTTTTCTGATTTTTTTAAATATTTTTATATTTTTTTGCTAATTTTTCTGAGTTTTTTGCAATTTTTTATTTTTTTTCCCTTCCACGTGGCATGCCACGTTAAGCATCTTACGTCGGCGTATGTCGTACGGCACGCGTCACGCCAAGATTATTTTATTTGCATTTGATTTACGAGCCACGCCATCACGCGTTAATGCGTAAAATAAAATATATGTATTCAAAGCGTATCTGCGGGTAGGCTTAGCGTCGGCCAGCGGGGACCAATTCGAACAAATACATCAAAATACAAGGGGCCAGTAACGAATATTTTTTAATACAAGCGACGAAAATGAGCGTTAGGGCCAAAATATAGGGCCGAATTCATTAGAACTTTAATCCAATATAATTTATACACTTTATTAAAAAAAAATACCACCAAAAAAACAAACAAATGCAGTTGAGTTTTCCGGTCGTTGAATAGCCAAGTGCACTCATTAAAAACACATGCTTTGCGGTCCCTCCACCTACTCATCTCTAGAAAAAAAAAAGGAGTAATTTTTTTTAGTCCCTCTATTTTTTGGAAAATATCTTTTTAATCCCTTATATTTTTGTTGTGATTTTTTTGTCCCTCTACCTTATTAGTTCAGAGGAAGACAACATTCACTTACACCGTTTTAGATGACTGAAGTGTCTGCAATGTGGCATTATGTTAATGTCCACGAGGCGATCATAACACCACATGTGACAACATTCACTTACACCATTTTAAAAGGCCATGTGGTGTTCTAATGGCCACGTGGAAAAAAGAATAATTTTTTTAGTCCCTTTATTTTGTGAAAAGTATTTTTTAAGTCCCTTATTATTTTTTTTGATTTTTTGGTCCCTATATTTTATAAAATTGGACTTATTAATCCGGAGGTAGATGACGTTCACTTACACCTTTTCATATGACTGAAGTGTCCGCAATGTGATATTATGTTGATGTCCACGAGGCGATCAGAATGCCACATGGAGAGGATGAAGGGGATAGAAGGCCTCAAATTTGGATCCTAATCAGTTATGATCCGAATTTGAGGGTCTGTTTACTATTTTCTTTTCATTTTTTTTAATCTTTTCTAATGGTTTAATGTTTTAAAAAGCACGTGTTTTAATGGTAGCGTGGACATCAACATAACATGCGCAGACGCATATGTTAGTTATCTGAAACAACGTAAGTAAACTCTATCTGTCTCTGGACTAACAAGTCTCATTTTATAAAATAGAGGGATCAAAAAATTGTAAAAAAAAATGAGGGACTAAAAAGATAATTTCCAAAAAAATTACAGAGACTAAAAAGTAAATTATTCCAAAAAAAAAAACTTGAAATAGTTTTGTTTCTTTCCGGAGAACTCTCTACCCTACCAGAAGGTCCTGCTCGTCCTGTGGTGCAAAGCCAGCCCAATCAAGCCATATGTCATCAATGGCGGCATCATTCTCTCCCACTCAGTCAACGCGACTAGTCTAAACCACAAACTTCGCATCTCTTCCTCTCAACACCAGCAACAAACCCTACTCCTCAAACCTCTATAAAAACCCCCGCCAAATTCCCAATCCCAATCGCAGAGAACGGCAATGGCGAGCGACGATGTGAAGTTGATCGGGGCGTGGGCGAGCCCGTACGTGATGCGGCCGAGGATCGCGCTGAATCTCAAGGGCGTGGAGTACGAGTTCTTGGAGGAGAAGTTTGGGAGCAAGAGCGAGTTGCTGCTGAAATCCAACCCGGTTTACAAGAAAATCCCGGTGCTGCTCCACGGCGGCAAGCCGATCTGCGAGTCTCTCATCATCGTGCAGTACATCGACGAGGCTTGGAGCGGCCACTCCATCCTCCCCTCCGATCCTTATCACCGCGCCGTCGCTCGCTTTTGGGGCCACTACATTGACGACAAGGTACCCTCCGATCAGAACTGGGTTTTTCTTTTCGTTTTTTTTTTTCCTTCTTATTTTAGGTCGATCTGTGGCATGGTTTTTGTTCTCGTTTTTTAGATCTTATTTTTTAAGAAGTTTGTGAAATATAGAACATTTTATTTGATTTTTTATTTGTTTTTTTTTAATGTCGATTGATTTAAAACGTCTTTATTTATTTATTTATTTTTCACAATACTGGGAATAGATTTATTGCAGGGGTGATATTGTTTGGTTGTAGTTGGAATTTATTGAGGAAAGGAATTAATGAGTGGGTGGTAGGTTTGAAATTTGAATTTGTATTTAATAAAAAAATTTCACTAAATAATAAATATTTTTTAAAAAGTTTGTGAAATTTACAACATTTTATTTGATTTTTTTTATTTTTTTATTTGTTTTTTTAGATCTTATTTTTTAAAAAGTTGTGAAATATACTAATATAGAACATTTTATTTGATTTTTTTAGGTGGAGTTATTTATTTATTTATTTATTTATTAGCAAACCTGCTAAATTGTAGGGTGATATTGTTTGGTTGTAGTTGGAATTTATTGAGGAAAGGAATTATTAATGACTGGGTGGTAGGTTTGAAATTTGAATTTGTATTTACTAAAAAAATTTCTCTAAATAATAATTTTTTTTAAAATAACATCCTTGTTAAAAAAAACAAGAATATTTAGTGCATTGTAATAACACTATAATATGTTTATTTTGGTTTCTCATAAATAACTTATATTTCTTCAATTAATAAAATAATACGAATAGATAAAAATTGATCAACAGTGAATTGTTACTGAATTAATTATCTTAAATCAAATATTTCACACTATTACTCTTTCCTTTCTTGAGTGTTTTTTCTTGTTAAATTAAATAATTTTTTATTTAGATTTATGAAACTTTTTTTTTTAAGAAAAAAAGTATTTATTTAAACTTTTTTATTAATTTAATATAATATAATTTTAAAAAAAAAAATTGATGGATGGGTGTTTTTGCATTGCAGTGGTTCCCAGCACTCACCGGCATCTCAAGGGCGCCGACCGATGAAGCCAAGAAGGAGGCAATCGAGCAGGTCTTCGCGGGTCTGAAGTTTTTAGAAGAGGTCTTGGAGAAGAGCGGCGCCGGAAAGCCCTTCTTTGGCGGAGACACCATCGGCTACATCGACATCGCTCTCGGCTCCCACCTCGGCTGGCTCCGAGCCACAGAGAAGCTCAGCGGGCTCACTTATCTGGATGAGAGCAAGACGCCGCTGCTGGTTTGCTGGGCGGAGAAGTTCAGCGCGCACGAGGCCGTGAAATGCGCGATGCCGGAGACTGACAAGCTCGTGGAGTTTGCGCAGATGCTTAAGGCCAAGTTCAGTGCATACATTGATGCTCTATCCCCATCTATCACTCTTTTTAGTAGCTTGAATTACATCTGTAGTTTATGAAGTTTGCATCTCTGTTTGTTCTCTGTATGCTTATCAGATGATTGATGATCTTTTAGTTTTAGTTTATGGTAATTGTTTTCATTTTAAATATTGTATGGTTGGATATATTTTGATATGGGTAAATCCAAACGTACACGTGTTCAGCCCACAAAAAAGATAACCCAGATCTCGAGTGTCATAATCACCTTGACACTTATTAGGTATGGTTGCTGTCACCTCTGGAAAAAAAAAAGGTGTTTGTACGGTAAAAAACCATCATAATAAGGGGGTAATGTGATGGAAATCAGAACTTGAAACACACCAGGAAAATAAATTGAGTAGGACATCAGAAAAAAAGGCTAAGTCATTCCCTTTAGAACAAAACCCACTACACCTTTTTTTTTATGAGGATCTCATCACTAATTTGGGTGTTAGAGCTATTCTGGGATAGGAGGCCCGCCTCCTCTCTTGTTTCTATCCTTGCAGGTGGGAGTCCCCTCGAAACGCTTTCAACCGTCCAACCGAACTCTCATCTCACAGGGCGTTTGTCGTCAGTGTTTCACTCCGATTTGATCTCCAGCACCAGAGCAAATCCATCTTATATGTTGATCAAAATTGGCATAGATCTTAGGAAGAGCCGGTTATTACATCAACATATTTGATAATTTAATATCACTGTTGTAATGTTTTGATTTAATTTAGTATATATGTATATATTTTCCATGATAACTTATTTATCGGAGGATTCATGATCTTTTATTCCCGACATGAAGAATTCATGCTTGACCTGTATGTAGGTTGTAATTGGTTGAGCATCATTATTTCATTTGAACCTTTTGGTAAAGGTACTAGTAACAAGGCCACAATGAAGGCTGTCAATTGGAACTAGTTTTTGAGTGGAGCATCCATGATCGAGATATAAACTCAATTTACTCAATTGATAGATTCTGAAAGTAACCACGTGTTTATTGTTGGGGTTGAACCAATCCGGGTCCCTTCGCATGATATGTCATGTACCAAGGCAAGTAAGTGACTTAATTTATTTAACTCTTCTTGTTAAAAGAAGATATAGAAAAAACTGGTTCAAAGTACTTTTGAGAGAAATTAAGAATAAGAAGAGAAGGAAAAATGTAAAATTCTTCTAATCTTTTAATTCTCTTACTTAAAAAAAAAAAATGTGGG
This sequence comes from Dioscorea zingiberensis, assembly GCA_026586065.1. NCBI lineage: Eukaryota > Viridiplantae > Streptophyta > Magnoliopsida > Dioscoreales > Dioscoreaceae > Dioscorea > Dioscorea zingiberensis. Next base: position 6,683,313 of record CM048821.1, on the reverse strand, counting down.
GATAGTTTAGTTTCTATATATATATATATATATATATTTTATTTTTTTTTGATATAGGTCATAAAGACCTCCCCAAAGGCTTGTCAAGTGGTGTGGCTTTAAAAATAACGAGCATCTTTGACCCCTCACCAAACTGTCCAAATTGTTCTCGGTTCCTTAACATATCCTCCACGTTTACAGAAAAGGGCACTTTTTTACTGTACTTTCATACTTAAGATCTTGCCCTCCGTTAAGGAGGCAAGAACTCGAATCTGAGAACTTGTTCACTAAAGTGAATTACTCAACACACAGGACCCGAAATACCACTAAATCAATGGTCATTTGGTGATTTTTTTTTATATAATCTATTCCTTGTTCTTTTTTGTATTTTATCATTTGTGACGATGTACTATATAAACTAAAAAAGTATTAGAGAAGTTTGTAATTTCTTTATTATTGTTATAATTGAAGATTGTAGGACACATTTTATCCCATGATTTTTCGTTCACCTTGAGAGATTTTTGAGTTTTTCACATTTTTGTATGGCACCCATATGCTTGCTGAATTGTATGTACGAGTGATCTCATTTGTTTTAGATGATTTTTACTTATATATAGGAAGTAAACAGGATATATGGTGTCTCAACAATATTTATTCCACTATTTTGTTCCACTTTCTTTGACCTCTGTCTGAGATCACCAACTTGTATATACTAATACCCATCATGTTGACTAATGAAAATCTAAGAAGAAAAGAAAGCATGTAAGATAATGCGAAAAACATGGGAGATTATGGATGAAAATTGGGCGAAGTACATGAACAAAAAATTGACTTTAAACAAGTGTATGCTTCCTTTCTCTTTCCACAAACACAGATTGATGTTTAAACTGTTTCAAACCCATGTATTTAATTTGCATTGAATTCCGACAGACAAAACTCATCTAATTGTACCAACGCCTCTTGGTCTATTAGTACCGGATTACTTGTATAGAGCTTTATTGGTTGGGACAATCTCAAGTTCGAACCCCAACGACGACAAGGTGAGGGCACGCGTGCATGGGTGCCGCGTTGTCCGCCCCTGACTTTTGAGAGGGAGATGTTTGTCACCTTTGTTAAAATAAAAAATAAAAAATCATCTAATTGTGTGCATAATAATCGCCGCAGAAAAATATAACTATTGGCTTTAGTTTTCTACTTGTGACTTTCAAGATCATGTTGTCTACCAACCAGCAAAGGCTCATGCAAACCAGTTTGAGCACAATCTTCTGTTGATTCATCACTTTGATTTGCCATTGTTTTGATTTCATAATCCTCTGCTTTCCCCCACAAAACTATGTACAATCCAGAAATAACAGCAATGGCACCAAACATGCTGAAAATTCAAAGCTAACATCAATATCATGTCCTTCAAAATTCAAATTACTTGAAAGTAGTTTTCATGGAGTTATCTTGAGAATGTTGATAGTTAGAATTTACCTACCCACATAGAATTTTTCACATAATCACAGTGTTAAGTGGACCAAACGTTGCAGAAATAAACTGGTCCTCTCTTTGTGATGGTCCAAGATTGAAGATGAAATATCACACCAGACCCAAATATTCCCTGTAATTTCAGCATTAATAAAAAAAACAAAGTTAAAATTAACAGTAAATGATGTTTCAGTTAAAATTAACAGTAAATGATGTTTCAGTAAACATATCTGATCTTTTTTTTTTTTTTTGATAATATGAGTGAGAAATTAAGGGCATGCTTGTAACCACCTGATCTATCTATGGACCAATGTTACAATGTTAACACAACTTATATATTTTAATCAATAAAAGAAAGTGGTTTATCCACTTATTCAAACAAAAAAAATAATAATTAAAGGCCTGCACAAGCCTCGGCGGAGCAGATATGAGGGTGGGGCCGCGCACACGTGGACATGGGACCACCCGTCACAACCACTACTCACACTCCATAAATGTATCCTCACATGCGAATCAAACCCAAGACCTCCTGGTCATTGGAATTCTTACAAGGACCGAGATACCAATAAACCACTTGGTGGTTGGTAATATCTGATCTAAATTGGCAAGACATGTTTTGTGTGAGAATTTACCACAAAGAGGCAAGACACAAGTAGCAAAACAGATTTGATCTTCCAAGCATTTGAATTTGGGTTGAAGAACAGAGTTGAGATAAATGAGAGTAAGGCTGATAAGGAACACATCCAAGTTGCTGGTGATAATGGATCAAGATAAATCACAAATTGGGACCTGAAAGACAGAATAGAAATAATGAAATGATGGTTTCATAATAAATTCAGTAAAACAGATTTGATTGGTGACTTGAATTCATCTGAAGGATTAGCCAATGATCCAATTCTCATTTACTGATTGAAAGCTATGATCATGGGGCCTTTAAACAAAGCCATGCAAACAGCTCCTCCCACACAGATTATGAGAAACATAAAGATTGATCAAATATCAAATATGAATGTAGGTTTGAAGAGTTTACCCAAAGATCAGAGCCATGAGAAAGGTTACTGCAGGGAGGAGAGGAGATTTATCATTGCACCAACTAGAGAAGATGATGATAAATACAAGCCATTATAGAAGAAGTACCGGTTCATGATGGGCCTGAAGCTGAAAGGAGACAAAGAAATAAAGATATATATAAAGGTTGCAGTTTAGCACTGTCATAAAAAAAAAAAATTAAAAAAAAAATGGAAAATCCACAAACTTGTAGCCAGATAAGTGGATTGAGGGGCACTCACACTCGACCTGTTCCAATCCCTACAACCTTTACTGTTGCAGAAGTCTATGTCCATTAGCAAAGCGCTGGAGAATACACAGAGGGGACTATCACTGCTCAAGTCAGGGCCACTAACGCTTAGCTAGCAAGACTGAGGAATGCCAAAGACTGCACCAACAACTGAGAGACACCTAGATATAGGGCCAGACCAAAGGAGCTGGCAGCTCACCATGACGTCAACCTTCATCGTTAAGTCGTTCTACAAGTTCTGAATGGACTCTGGTATACGGAGTGACGTGACGACAATCTACTGGAAGCGCCCTTGCCCCCTCAATATCAAGTTGTTTATATGACTAGCTATCGAAAACTGAATTCTCACCCTAGATAATCTTCATCGTAGACAATGAAGGGGTTCCCGAGTCTTCTGTTATCTGTATGACACTTAAAACGAGATGGTCCCGCATCTCCTTCTCAACTATCTGATTGCTCGCGGTCTATGGGAGCATTATGAAAGGCTCTAACCTTCTTTTTCTATCTTGGTTTGATGCAATGCCCCGTCAAAAGAAGTCGTGGTTGTAGGAAGCACAAACTCTAGTTAATAGGAGTCTACACTTTGCACTAAGCACCCCAGGGGATCCAGAGGCGATGAGGCCCAAGAAGAAAGATGGTCGTGTGCATGGGCAAAAGTTACAATTAGGTCCATGTTGTTCTTATATGAAATTATAATCATAAGGACTGGTTGTAATTTTTATTATTCTTATAAATAAACTGTGGTTTATCTATTTATTAAAAAAAACAAACAAAACAAGAGCAGAAAGAAACACCAAAGAAAATCCTTTCATTCCTATAAATATTTTAGTTACCCATAAATATATTAAATATTTATTTATTTAGGGTTGGATAACTTAATATTTATGTATGTTTTTTCATTTAATTATTTAGTTTGGGGTCAGGATCATGGGACACACTATTTTGACACACCATTTGGCATCCTTTTTCATTCATTGGATTGTGATTCTTTTAAGGGTTGAGATTCATCTCTTTTTTTAAATATTAAGTAATATTTAATATTAATTTATTGAAAAAGTAAGTATTATTTATTTTTGTGTCTCTCCTCTTTTTCTCTTTCTGCGCACACGTTTCCTTGTTGACTCTTCATCTTTCTTTTCTCGTTCATCCATCTTCCTATCTCTCATATCTAGTTTCTTCATTCTTCTCTAATTATCGAAATTTTCAGAAAGTATTTCTAGTGACTCTAATGTCAACAAAGTCTTCTTCATCCGTCACAGAGTCCTCTTCCTCCTCCAATCTTAATCTACATGGGGTATGTTTTCTATTCCTACTATTAACGTCACACGTCTTGTTATGGTTGTACTTGACTTTCATTTAGTTTGGTATAATTGCTATTGAGGCCTCTGAATTCTTTTCTAATTCGTTGGGGACCTCATTGGAATTTCTTGGCTTTGATGGTGATGACGATTGTTAATATTGTATGGTTTTTGGATTTATTCATTTGGAGACGTAATAAAGATGAAGTTCACACTTTTGGGTGGCCCTATGTTCTGCTTTTTTATTCTTTGGTAGCATGTTCTTTTTTTTTGATTTGGTATTGCTAATGTGTAATGAATACAAAGTAGTATAGAGGAAGTTTGCTTTTGGTTGTTGGAGATAAGAAGTAAACGTGTAGGGCAAGGTATAATTCTTTGACTGGCATAGTGTTGTATCCTAATCTCTGCGGTCTTCCTTGCAAGTCAATGCCCAAACATCTAAAAGTGATTAAAAAATTGATCACTTTAAGGACTTTGTTTTTTATGTTATGTGCTGTGATGTCGATTAACAAAATTGCAAGAGCATTGTCCATCTTTTGAGGTGTTCTACTTTGCTATTTGTTCAATGGATTGCAATTCCCCGAGTCTTTTACATTTATATCCATTGTGCTATTTGATTAGAAACTTCATTAATTTAGGTTTATGCTAGCTTGTGTATTATCAATCTGATACAATGCATCTAACGTGATTTATACTTGAATTCCATCTAGGCAACAGATGAAATCCAAGAACAAAATTGTGAACTAGGCAATAATGAAACCGAACGAAAAGTTTCAAAGGTGGAGGATTTTCACAACCACAAATTAGTTACCCCAACTAAGAAGATGAAAATGAGGTCGAATCAGCACATACCTCAAGCAACTAAGGATATGGCTAAAGCATTTCAAAGAGAGAATTTGGAAATAACGAAAGTTCCTTCAATTTTTGGTGGTGATTATATTGGCTTTGATAACAGGGATTGTTACAATCATTTGAGGAATGTTAGACATAAAGAGTTAGAGGAGGGAGATGCACAAGCAGTTCTCACGTACTTAGAAAGAAGCAAGCTCCGAATCCTCAATTTTTTTATGCAATTCAATGTGATGAACATGGTAAAGCAATAAACTTCTTTTGGGTGGATTCTCGATCTTGTATGGCCTACCAATATTTTGGTGATGTGGTCTCATTTGACACCACATATCGGACAAACAAGTATGGTATGCCTTTTGCCCCATTTATAGGTGTAAATCACCATTATCAAACGATACAATTTGGATGCACACTTCTGCAAGATGAAACAAAGGTTACATTTATATGGTTATTTGAGACATGGCTTGAAGCTATGGGTGGGCATCCTCCAATTTCCATTCTCACACATCAAGACTTGGCAATGAAGGGGGCAATTGCTAGAATTCTTCCTACCACCCACCATCTTTTATGCATCTGGCACATCAAGAAGAAATTTGGGGAGAAGTTGTCACATGTGTACTATAAAAAATCAAATTTTAAGAAAGCGATGAAGCACTGTATTTTGTCAACATATAAGAAACAAGATTTTAAGGTTCAATGGAAGACCTTAATGAGTGAAAATGGATTACAAGGTAAGTCATGGGAATGGTTGGAGAATCTTTATGAAATTCATAAGTCATGGGCACTGGTTTATAATCATCACATATTTTTTTGCTGGAATGAACACGACAGGACGTAGTGAAGGTGTTAATGCTTTCTTTGATAAGTTTGTTACCTCCACCACAAACCTTAGGGAGTTTGTTGTGAAGTATGAGCAAGCATTAAAGAAGATAGTAAAAAGGGAAACTAATGAAGATTTTGAGTCTGAACACAAGTTCCGTCTTGTGGAGGACAATGAATTTCCTCATGAAGCATGCAGCCAAAGTGTACACTAGAAATATGTTCAACAAATTCAAGGATGAAAAGAGTGAAGCCAATCGGTACAAAGTTGAAGTTTTTGCAAGTGATGACCAGTGTCAGTCATCATGGTTAAATCAAAATCTGGAATTTCTGAAGAGTTTTTGGTCAAGTTAAATTTGCAGACTCTTGAAGGCAATTGTGAGTGCAAAAATTTTGAGTTCACTGGAATGCTATGCAGGCACATATTTAAAGTGTTTGTTCGTAAAAGACGTTGATTTAATACCAAATCACTTTATTCTTTCAAGGTGGAAGCAAGAGGCAAATAAGTTTAGGATTATTGATTTAGAAGGATTTGTGAGCAATAATGGAGAGGAAGAATCAGAGGCATTGAGACTAAGTCATATGTGTCAACAAGCTACCAAATTGGCTTGTATAGCTACAAAATCAAATGAGGCATATATAAGTTACATGAAAGCTTTGAATGAGTTATCCAAAAAGATTTCTAGCTTGACCATGCCTAGATCTGATGTCAATGCTCCTCAAGAGAAAGATGACGTTCCTACTGAACCACCTCAGGTATTACTTTTGAATCCAAACATTTCACAAACTAAAGGCAGGAAAAAAGATGGAAAGCAGAATAAAAATTGCAGTAGCTTCGACAGATCCAAAAGTGGTCTAGAGAAAACCTTAAACAAGAAGAGAAGAAAGTGTCATTTATGCAAAACTTATGCCAGCCATGACTCCCGAAATTGTCCATTAAATCTGGAGAACATATAAGCTAAGCCCACGGTAAGTGATCTAATATTTCGTATATATAGATCTTGATGTCAGTTGTGATGTATACCTCTTCCATATAGTCTAAAATCTATGCTTTATTTGTCAGGTGGAGCATGAACATGGTGGTGTTAGGCAAAAGGCAGCCCACTGACAGCTTCTAGCTGTTTCATTATTTGATCTGCAAAAGAGGTTGTTGGGTAGCTGTTTTTTCTTTTTAGGTTGAACGTAAGTTTTTCAGAAAGCTCGCTGTACAAGTGGTTGTTGATTTTAGTGTCTTAACTCCTGGACAATTGTTAGTTGTTGTAGTCAAAAGTACTTATGTTAATTAATGATGGATTATCGTATATTAAGCTAGTGTTTTTTTAAGTTTCTTCCACTTTCATTTGAAAAGCTATCTAATCTTCAAATTAATTTTTACAAGTTTTTTTGTAGTATATTATAGTGCTCATGAAAAAAAGAAAAAAAAAAAAGAAAAAAGGTTCTAAGTCATATGCTGTTGGTGAAGAGCAAGAAAAATGATGAACAAAATATGAACATTGATGAAATGTTCAATCCAAAAAAGAAGAGGTTTTGTTACAATGTATTAAAAAGGAGGAGAGAGAGAAGGATGAACGAGAATAGAAAGATGTAGAGTTAACAAAGAAACGTGTGCGCAGAAAGAGAAAAGGAGGAGAGAGACAAAAATAAATAATACTTACTTTTTCAATAAATTAATATTAAATATTATTTAATATTTAAAAAAAGAGATGAACCTCAACTCTTGAAAGAATCACAATCCAATGAATGAAAAAGGATGTCAAATGGTGTGTCAAAATAGTGTTGGAAATAAAGTAGAAGATAATAGAGGGAAGAAGAAAGGTAGATGAACCAAACAGGCTTCAAGGCACGAAGATGACAACGCTTTCTTTTAGACGAATTTCTCCACCTCTGATTAGAATCACGATTGCAACGGGGTGTGTGAGAAACGCCTTCAGGATACAATGAAGCCCTTTGATTGTTGTTGAAATGCTTAACTTGCACTATTCGCTTCAACCCGTAAACACTCTTGAATTTGTCTTTGATAATGTAGAGAGAGATAAGAATGAAAGAGAGAGTGAGAGAATAGAGTATGAAAATTTTATAATCTTGCAACACATAAGCGCTAGGCTTATATATAGAGTCTCAAGAGGCTTCATCATGAGACACATCTTTTAAGAATATCCTTTTATGAAAAGGGAACACCCTTTCTAAGAAAAGATCACAAATGAATTGGTAATATCCTTTCATAAAAGGAACACCCTTTGGCAAATAGTCATATATGAAAGGTAACATCCTTTCATGTGTCTTTTGGTGAAAAACCTTTAAATTTTAACAACTTTTGGACTAGTAACCCTTTAATAATAATGAAAGGGGATATCCTTTCATATTCAACTCAAACACCATTTCATATCTCACTCTAACTCTCAATAAAACCATGAAAAATATTATTGAAAATATCCAACAAATAGCGTGTCCCATAATCCTGACCTTTTAGTTTGTTATAATATGTTCATTTTTAAATAAAGAATGGGCTAACAAAAACTTATTTATGTAATTATGAATTATTTTAGGATCTTATTGTAATATACATCAAAGCGAAACCCTATCATCCCTTTTAAATTCCGGAAGTCCCATTTCTTCTTGGCTTGGCTTGGCTTGGCTTGGCTTCCACGCTTTCACGAAGGAAAGGAACCATCGAAAGGAGAGAATTTGGAGATCGATTGAGGGATTTGAGCTTAACATCGATAACAGGGCGATCTTTACAGGTGAAGCATATCATATCCTTGCTTTGATTCCTCCGATTTAGGTTTTATATTTGGAATTGGATGAGATTCGTCTTAGATTTTATGTTTTTCGTGAACAAGTCAAGAAATTGGATGAGAAAGTAAAAGATCAATTTTGGTTGTGGTTTGTTGGATCTCGAATCAATGTTCCTTGATGATCAAGTCGCTTGTGATGGTTCGTTCAAGATTAACTTTTTTTGTGTTTGATTTCAGTGTTCTTACTGGAACTATTTCTTTATTGTTGAACGGCTTATGTGATCATAATTCTTTTTTCCGCATGTTATTTGTTTATACTTTTAATTGAGGAATTATCGGTTTTAGAGGAAATTATTAGAAGTTTATAATGCGGAGTAGATGAAGTGACATTTTTGTTGAACTGACAATGAATATGTTGTAGTAAATGTTGGATTTTGGGGTGTTAGATCTGGTTGAGGGGCTTAAACCTTCAGCTGTGACACACTAGAAAGTTTGTTCCAAGAGAAAATAAATAAACAAGATTCTCATACCATGAGTAAAGCGCATATGCTAGTGATACATTGCTTTATTTGTATGTTCATTTTGCAATTTGGACTTTAAAAACTACAGGAATTTCTTGTGGAAAAATTGCTTACTTGCATTGGTGGATAAACTTAATTTTGAGTATCTTATATGCTTTGAAGTTTCCTCTTACTGTATCTTGGTCTTTGTTTGTAGAGTTTAAATCTTGAACTGATCATTTTCACCACATTTTGGTGAGGGAGCTTTAAAGGGAAGTTGTTTGATCTAGACAAAATGGTATGTGATTGTACTTTATAATTCACTTTATTGACGTCGGATGAAATAGTTTCCATAACTTATGGTGTGTCAAAAATCATAATATGGTGATTGTTCATGCTGGTACCTTCTCTTATTATCATGGCCCATCTGGATTATGGTTGTATTTGGGAAGATACTCTGGTCTTCTGTTGCATATGGTTGCATTTTCTTTAACCTTCACGAGATGGGCTTCCTTCTATTCAAAAAGAGGCCTTTTCACTGATGCATCAGTATTGACTTCCATTTATGAACTACCTACATATTATGACCTAGTCAGAAAGTCTTGGATGCCATTATATCGTTTGTATTACTATCTCCTTTGAACCTGTACCCAAATGCGGCATTTGGACGTGTCATGAACATCTTTATAGCAATACTTATTCACTATCTTGACAACATCTCCTTCTGTTAGTTTGTGTCTGTGCTGGATTTTGTAGATTGCCTAACTTTCGTGATTTAACCTGTATGGAGTTTGGGATTATGGTGTTTTTTGTGAAGTGATGGTTTCCATACATTCAAAAATTAGTATTAAGATCAAATAATGACATTTGGTGTGTATTGGATGGTTGCCTAGATGAATGATACCTGTATACCTTAATAATCACGAAGAAAACAATGTTATATCTATACTACATTTTAGTTTTTATTATAGTAATATTCAGTTGATGTGGAGCTTGAGAGCATTATGTTGTTTATCTAGACAGCCTCCAGTCATTTTTAGATTGAATTGAGCTATTTGAGAGATTGAGGGCATTAGCTAACTAGTGTTACCAACTGTTACCAACCATGAATGATGTACAAATAATCTGAAAGCCTCTCATCAACTCAAAGTTATCGGCTCTTTTTCTATATATTGGTGATACTTATTGTAATTGTGAAGAGGCTTATTCTGCATTGTGAAGTTGTATTTATTTTTGTTGCTTCTTCAATTTAAATTGCTCGATGGCTTTGATTGTCATGTTTTACTGGATAATATGCTTTAGTTGCCTTCTTTCCTGAAATTTGGATTGCTTTTATCCTTGATTCTGAGCTGTTTAACTTTATATTGTTGTAAAAGTTTTTCCCGGGATATGGCTATCATGGAACCTCTTTCGAACAGACATACCGCTGTTATCCTGCATCCTTTATTGATAAGGTAATACATTTTTCTTTCTTTAGCATGATTCTCTTCACTCCCAATTTTGATGCACTCTGCTAGTTTGGTAGGATGGCATGGTGATTACTCATTTAGATTTGTTTCTAGTGTAAATTAATCTGCAGTAACCTAAGAAGTAATTACTCTGATCTGTTGAAACTTATCTATTCTAACACATTCTTGATGCCAATCAGCTTATTTTGGTGGCTCAAAATTAACTATCCGCATCTATTATAATTAGGATTTAAGTGAGTTCTCTCTGATGTACGGTTATGGGTCGTAACATTGAATACTCATTAAGGTCTTCTGCGTGAAATATACTGCACAAGAAATCCTAAAAGAGTGTGTTTGGGTTCCTGGATATCCGGGATCAAGAGCTCATCGCACTCCATCCGGGTGTGACCCGGATGAAGTGGAATAGGGATGCCCTCATCCCATTTGGAGGAACAAGTGGCCTCCATCAAAATCGGAGGCTCATCCCTCTCATGATCCATATTTAATTTTATTCAATAATATTTGAATTTTATAAATATTTAATCTTGTTAAATGTGAATAATCATAATAATTTTATAATTTAAAATAATGATTATATAAATTATTTATAATTTTAAAATAATATTTTTAATATCTAATAATTATATATTAATGATGGTGGTAAGATATTATTCCTGTAGAGTAAAGATTATTATTATCTATTAATAACAAATATCATTAATTGTCTAACTATAAATAATTTATATTATTTATTTTTAGATATTATAATTTAAATTAGAATATTTACAATTATATATAAAATTATTTTATCTATTTTCATCCTTTAAACTTACTATAAAATTTTTTTTGGTCCCCTCTCCTTATCCCAACAACCAAAACATATGCTTTCATCCATGGCCATCCCCATCTAGGGATGAAATACTACAAATATCCAAACACCACCAAAGTTCCCAATATGTTCATGCACCAATAACTTTCATGAAATTGCACATTTTGAAGAGCTAAAAAAGATATCACTAAAACTTAAAATCAAGGAAAGAAGATGAAATTAGAGGAGAAATTTCAATCATTTACTAAAAACACCCGTTCATTCCACAAATGATCAGGATAGTTAGGAATGCACAGTGAAACTAGAAGTGTCCATTTTCCATTCTTTTCTGATATGAGTTATGATTGTGAAGCACAGTTCCTTGAAAATATTAAACATGGTCAAGTTTTGGGTCGCTTCCTTTCTTGTTTTCATGTGTTAAAATAATAGGAAACCGTATAAGATAATAATAAGTTCAAAATAAAATTTTAGAAATACTCAGTTTGCCAATGGAATGATGTTTTTGCATCTTTCTCAAATAATGCGTTCCAGATGTTTTGATTCATTTTTTACTTTTCAATTTCTTTATCATTCTCCCCAACTTTTTGTGTGTGTGTGTGTTTTATTTTATGAAAACTCTCTGTTGCATTTTCATAAATCAGATGCTTTAACTAAATTTGCTTCATAGACATTGTGAAGTCTTGAACATCTTCACATTATAAGCACTTTAGGCATCTGGTTGGAACTTCTGTACTTGATCTCTCTAACATTAAAGATCTTGATTTTTTTCCCACCCTGCAGCCACAGCTAGAAAGTGGTGATAAAAGTAAGTTTTTTCCAATCCTACCTCAGTCTTTGATTGTATAAAATTTTCATTTTTGTCCGATATTAAGGCCTGATAAACTTGTGTATGCTTTATGCTCTTTCAGTCATCATGCCTCCTTCAGCTCTTGATCGGCTTGGTAAGTTAACCTTTTACCAACCAATTTATGTGTATAATCTTTTTGGTCCTTTATGATGGTTATTTTATTGTGTGTAATGCATCTTTCTGCCATAATTTTTGTTTTCTGATTTTATAGCCTTCTTCTAAATTGCAGCCTCCTTGCATATTGATTATCCAATGCTATTTGAACTCCACAATGCTGCCACAGAGCGAGTATCACATTGTGGGGTGCTGGAATTCATTGCTGAGGAGGGCATGGTCTACATGCCATACTGGGTAGTATTTGCCAGTAAATCTATTTTGAGTTTCTAGATACTTAATTTTTTTTTCCAATACTAATTCTTTTTATTTTTGTTTGTTTCTAGATGATGCAAAATATGCTTTTACAAGAGGGAGATACTGTTCGTGTTAAAAACGCCACCCTTCCCAAGGGTACATATGTGAAATTGCAGCCTCACACAAAAGACTTTTTGGATATCTCAAACCCGAAGGCCATGTTAGTTTTTGATCTATTCTCCACTGTTTGATTCACAACCATTGAGCTGATTCATGCTTTGATTACATATCAATTTGATGCTATCTTATGCCACATCATCTATTTGCTCTTCTTAGCTTGGAGGCTGCTAACTTTCCTTTTCTGAATATCTGCAGTCTGGAAACAACTTTAAGGAACTTCTCGTGCTTAACCACTGGTGACAGTATCATGGTAGCTTATAACAATAAAAAGTACTACATAGATATTGTTGAAACCAAACCAGCTTCTGCAATAAGTATCATTGAGACTGACTGTGAGGTCGACTTTGCACCTCCACTTGATTATAAAGAACCGGAAAGACCACAACCTTCTGGCCCTTCAAGCAACACTCCAATTCAAGGTATTTATTTAAGTTATTTACTGAATTATTTTGAAGTATTTATGCAATATTTGTAGCCCTGCTATCTGTTTTAAGATTCAAATTTTCTGCATAATTATTGGTTTTAACATTTTTTTTAATTTTTCTAGTAATAGACAACTGTTTCATCCTTTAAATTAAACTTTAATCTTGTAATTATTTTTCTTATTCAATTTGAACTAGGTCTAAATCATGATTTAAGACAAGGACCTGGGGAAGTTTATTTGAATAACCGAGCTAGTAAATTATAGAATTATTTCATGTTCCTGTTAGGAAGACATTCTAATACTATCTCATTCATTGCGTTAACTCTGACCTTATTTTGAAAATGAGCTGAGATCAGGAAAGCTCCAGTCCGTCATTCATATTAGATATCTGAGGAAAGACCGTCTGGAAGATACAATCAATATGATAGTGAAAATTTTGAAAGTTTGAGCGGTTCATTTCTTTTGTTATTTTATTTTCTCAAAATACATAAGGGTTTTTTTTCTCCTAAACACTCGTAATATTCTTTTCTTTGTTGCTATTGAAGAAGTTGGAAAAACATTTATTCTACTTGATAGGTTCTTCCATTTTATTTTGTTTGTTCCAGTTGCAAATTCTTATTAATTTGTACGGTATCTGTTATTATAGGATAGTTTTAACTTGGAACTGAACTTCTCTCTATGAATTGTAATCAATTTTGTAATGGATCATACTAAAAAATTTCTGCTCAAGGTGCTGAAGTTGAACCTCCGGCTGAACCAAAGTTCACCCCCTTCACTGGTGTTGGGCAACGGCTGGATGGAAAGCCTTCAAAGAATCAAACTCCGGCCTCCCCCTCTACAAAGGGCCCAGCAGTAGCAACCAATGGTGTGAAACCATCAACAGAAACCACTTCACAGGGCAGCTCATCAAAACAAACATCAGGAAAACTCGTCTTTGGTTCAAGTAGCAGGAGCAATGCTTCCAAAGAAGCACCGAAGGTTGGTTGTTTATTCTACAAATCTGAAAATTCCTTGAAGATATTTAGTGGTATCGTAACGCCCTGTTTTTTCTTTAGATTGAAATCTCTACCAGCTTATTTTGAGTGAATAATCCTCTCGTTGCAGGAACCTGTGACTAATACAAAGGAAAACCCTCCAAAGACGGAAGAACCAAAGTTTCAGGCTTTCACCGGGAAGAAATACTCACTGAAAGGTTGATATAACTGATTTACCGCCTGTATATCTTCTCAGTGATCAATAATATGCATGTAGACTAAACAGAAGAATACTCATGTAGAAGAACCAGTTACTTTTTCTTTGAAACAAGTGTCCATACAAAGGATTCTTAGCAAAACTATCCTCTGATGCTTCTTCACCCAGAAATGAATACCTTCTGGTTTCAGTAGCTGGAATGGTTAAAGATTTGGGCAAGAAGCAAGAGGCTGCACATATCGTGCTCGGGGACTTATCTAAACTTTTTAATATTCGATATTTCATTTGGTGAATGTTATAATGTTATGAGTCTTGATCCTGAACACAGTTTGCTTGGCCCTTTTGTGTAGTCTGCTGAGCTTTTACCTTCAGCTGCACCTCAAGACTCTCAAGCTGAGTCCAAAGAAACCATGACTCCCTTTTGAACTCAGGGAGGTGTAGTTGTGTCCAACTCCTTAATAAAGAATTACTTTGAATGTTAATAGGTTTGTTTTACAAGATTCAATTAATTAGTTAATTAATTAATTAAAATTATTATGTAAGGTTTATGATAGGGGGTAAAATCAGGAAGACATGTGGCCTTCATCCAACTAGACATGTGGAAGAGCTAGGAGCCATCATTCGCTCAACACCGATCCCTTTTATCACACTCGGCCTATTCCGCTAACACTCAACTAAAACCATAGCCTGCCGGTGCGATGCTCGACTGTGCCTGAGATCTTGGAGGACAATTACATAAGAACACCATAAAGCATCTAGAAGCTCGGCAGACCTTCTAAAAAGACTCCCCAGCTGACGCTGAGTTGGTAAGAGTATAGAAGGAGAGGGAGAAGATCATTTTGGGAAGATTTTTAAAGAGGAAAATATGGGCCAACTGCTCTACCTCCCTTTTAAAGCTTGTGTTTGACAGGGAAATATCCCATTTGGGATTAAAAATAACTTTTGAAAAGTTTTGAATTTTTTGATGAAAAATTTTAAAGTAAAAATATTAATGATAAGATAGCTATGTGGCTTCCATGCATTGGTGGGTGGGTCATTATTATATTCTTAAATTTAAATTAAAGTTTTTGACGGAAAATTTTTTTATTGGAGAATATGTTGGGGATATCCCCCTATCGAACACAAGCTTTGGGTCATTCCATTTCTCCTTACTCAGTTCCTCATCTCTATCATCAATATCTTTTTAGTGGATTTACTCTGAAGCAACATGGTTTTTTTTTTCCGATTTCATAGGGTTTTTTTTATGTAAATCTGGCCTTTTCCTATATGCTTGGATGATATTTCTCTCTATTTTTGTGATCTTGTCCCCCAAATCAAATAAATTTAAGAATTAGTGTGAGATTAGATCTAATCTAGAGGGAAAAGTGATTTTAGCGCTAACCGTTTAAATAATTAATACATTATTAATAAATATTTAATGTTAATCAAAATAATATAAAATTTATTAAAGTAGTATTAATTAAATTAAATTTGGATCAATTCGGTTTGAAGGTTGTGCTAAACGTAAATTCAAGTTGCTTTAAAAGTTTCAATTTCTTAAAATTAGATCGAGGTATTGTTTGTATTCCCTCCTGAGTTCTCAAAATTCTCTAAATAGCCCAAGTATGTTGACTATAGCTGACTCAACTCGATTTTCTCTACTCAGCTTCATTTAACTCAAAATTAAAATCAATTTAACTCAAAATAGAAATCTTATTTGATTAAGCTCCACATAAAAATTGAGCTCCTTTACCTTTATCATCTATAAAACAGGCCTTCAAATATAGCTAATTTATAACTTGATCTTATTGTATAATAAATATTTTTGCAAGCGTTTTTCACAACAATGGTTGAAAATGATACTTTTTATTAAATAATCAGTAACTAATTAAATGTAATGTGTAATTTTAAGATTAATATATAAAAAAACTACTATCTACTGTTATAGATAATTTTGATTTATTTTTTTAAATCAAAAAATTAGATTCATATTTTTGTCTTTATTAAAATTCGTTAACAACACAAGTTTACATTTGTTATTATACAACTATTATTTTTTACGAAAAACCCCATACTTCTAGATGTTGGGAAGGGAAGCACCCTCTTCCTTGCACATCAAGACTCAATTAAAGATCATTATGTATCTGTCCAAGAGGCAAAGAGTGGTCATCAGAGAGGGACGTCACTATTAAAGCAATGACCTCTCACAAGGGATGTAATGTGTGAACCGGAGCGGCTGCTTGAAGCCTTGGAAGTGTTACAAGCAACCAGGGATGATGAGAGAGTTTGGACTCTAGGAGTGGGTGTAACCTTTACGACAAATCATTGTATACCCTTATTGTGGATAGAGGAATGAGAAACATATCTTGAATAGCCTTTGGAAGGTACCATGTCCCAGGAAACATAAATTATTAGCGTGGTTAGCATAGGACAACAGGCTACTAACTCTAGATAATTTGGCCAAACAGAGGTAGAATGGGAGCCATACAATGTGCTTCCTCTACTACCTCTGTAATAAGGCAAAAAAAAAAAAAAACAGTGGAGCATCTCCTCATTCACAAAATAACTATGGGATTATTTCTAGCGACTTTTCAATCTCAAACTCCGGCCCTGGTCCATGAAGGATCTTTGGGGTCTTCAAAATTTGGGAAAAAGCTTCACAAAGAAATGCGCATGAGGTAGAATTTTACAGTAATTGCCATAATCTAGTGTACCTGACTTGAAAGAAACCAACGATGTTTCTGAAATAAACATCACATTTGTTCGAGAATCATCTGCAAGATAAAATTTCTAATGCTTTCTTTGTTTGATGCCGCAAACGCCTCTATGAAGCTAAAGTTGGTGTGTATTGGGATACCCAAGAGAATTGCTATCAGCCACTATACTTTTCGCCTAATATACCCCCACTTTTAAATTATTCATAATTAAATAAATATGATTTATTTAATTTTTCTTAAAAAAACATTTTTTAGAAAGTCCAACTTGAAAACCATTTGCTAGTTTCCTCCCATGGAAGATAAAACCCACCCGCAACCGCAACCGCAACCGCAACCGCAAATACAATACTGTACACAGCCGGCTACAACAAAAGCGTCCTACACTCACAACCGCGCGCCACGTCACCCTAATCCTTACTTAATAATTCCATCTCCTTGTCGGACGGAAATCCCATGCTCCCTCACTCCACCGAACCTGGTCACCTTCCCGTCCACATACGTCCACATCTCCTCGTTTTCTCCTACAGTACTACTGCCACAACTCAAATGATCAATCATCCTTCAAACAAGCTACTTTCAAAGATGATCAAACCCTAGCTAGCTAGAGAGATATTAGAGATTGATCATACAGAGAGAAATTAATGGAAGGAGTACTTAGTAATAGAGGAGAAGCAAAAGGCAAGGCAATAGATCATCAGAGAGGACTAGATTATTATTATGAAGAAGAAGATGATCATGAAGTACTAGGATATAATTCTACAATAAACAAAGAGGCCGCATTCCATGTTATTCACAAGATCCCACCTGGAGACACTCCTTATGTTCGAGCCAAGCATCTCCAGGTAACAAACAAACATCCATCTCATATATATATATAAATGAACTCTCATCATCTCATTAATTAACTTGTTAATTAGAAGAATTAGATCTCTAGTTTTGGCTTTTATTACTGCATGAAATTTGGGACATTTTCTAAGCCACGTCAAAGAGAGAACCTAGCTAATAATAATTGTTTTGAGTATTCAATCTCTTCTTTGATGTTTCCTCCCAATCAGGAGAATTTCCGGGGAGTTCATCGGAAAGCCACCGAAGTGAGTTGATTTCCCCCGCTTCAGTTGTTAATCATAAAGTGGGAAAAGTTTTATTTCTCTCTATGACTTTCGTTTAGATCCACTTCAGCTTTTTAATCACCGAAATAAGCGAAATGGATTTTAACATATCAAAACCCACTTCTTGTCCAAATTTTGTGTCTCTCACTTTAGCTAAAAAGTTCTCTATTTTGGGAACTGAGACTTCCGCCCATTTTTTTATTCCCAGATCTAACGTATTGATTTTTTTTTTTTAATTTCTTCAAATGAGCTTATCGAAGTAAATATGGGATCATATATATATAAAAAAAATATTTTGAGGGAAAAATAGATTGGTTAATATAAATGTAACTAAAGAATAAATTTAAGTATCTCTATTTGGTGATTTGGTGTATATATATATTAGACTCTAGTTTGAGTAACTTTAACTACTTAACTTGTGTTAATTGAGTATTAATTATCCATAAAATATGGTTTATTCATCTTTATATAAAAACTTATGTTAATATTGAGTTCTATGATCAGTTTATGAATTATGTGAGTTACTCATTTTAGAAGTTATCAATCAGTATTGTTTAAGGAAAACATACCTATTTTCTCACATGCTATACTGTTGGAAAGAAGGCAATCCAA
Source organism: Dioscorea zingiberensis (assembly GCA_026586065.1). NCBI lineage: Eukaryota > Viridiplantae > Streptophyta > Magnoliopsida > Dioscoreales > Dioscoreaceae > Dioscorea > Dioscorea zingiberensis. The sequence goes on along the minus strand of CM048821.1, from coordinate 6,664,679 downwards.
ACTATAACATGATATATTACTTCTTTAATTTAGAAAGATTCATAAGCAACAATGAAATTAATGGTGCAGCTAGTGGAAAAGGATCCACAGGGATCAATAGTTTGGTTTTGGAAGGCCATTAATGCTGGTGATAGAGTGGACAGTGCTCTAAAAGACATGGCTGTTGTAATGAAACAATTAGATAGGGCAGAAGAAGCAGTGGAGGCCATCAACTCTTTCAGGCATCTTTGTTCCAATCAAGCTCAAGAATCCCTTGACAACATCCTTATAGACCTCTACAAGGTATAATAGATATATATGTTTACTATTAATACTATTCATATTTAGCATTTTGTTTGTAATGTTGTTTAGGGTTGTGGGAGGATAGAGGAGCAAATTGAACTATTAAAGCAGAAACTTAAAAAAGTTTGCTTAGGGGAAGCTTTTAATGGAAAGACTACGAAGAAAGCGCGCTCGCATGGGAAGAAGTTTCAAGTCACCATCGAGCAAGAAACATCTCGTCTTTTGGTATATATTCGATGATCATATTTGTTTAATTAATTAACCGATGTGAGACTATTATCGTATGTGATGTATTTTCTTAGGGAAATCTCGGTTGGGCTTATATGCAACAAAACAACTATAATGCCGCAGAGGCAGTGTACCAAAAGGCACAAATGTTTGATCCTGATGCAAATAAGGCATGTAATCTCGGTCTTTGTCTCATCAAACAAGGCCGACTTGAAGAAGCGCGAAAAGTGTTACAAGATATACTAAATGAAAGATTACCAGGGTCAGATGATCACAAAACGGTAAAACGAACAGATGAACTATTGGATGAGATTGAATCGCAAACACTGTTTTCTCTTGTCAGTAAAGTTTCATGCATGGAGGATGAGATCATTGACAGACTAGAAAACTTGATGGAAGATTGGCCACAATTTTAATAGCCATTAAATGTTTTTGTGTGACCAATCTTCATAAAAAATAAGTTGCCTAGCTTATTCGCTCTCACAAGGAAAGATTGAGAGTTCGTACCAAGTCAATGGTGTGCTTCCAGTGGCTTGTCTACATTTATCATATCACCATTTTATCAAGATAACTTGATGGATTAGCAGTCAATTTGGATCGTAAATTTGATTAGTTTTGTTTACACAAATCACATTGCCTGTCATAGAAAGTTTTGTTTGTTTACATTGTTTATAATTGTCCTCATTTCCCTTTTCTAATGGTCTTGTTGGAAATGGGAACTATGTATGCATTTGGTTGTGAGAGTTATGTACAGATGTAAAATGCAAAATTTCAGCTTCTATGAACAATAAATTGTATTGATGTTACTAGTATTTATTAAACTAACTTATTGCATATTAATAGTAATATTTATTTAAACTAGAAAAGTTTTTCAAGTATAGAAAAATAAAATAAATGAAGAAATTGAAAATGAAAAAATAGTATATGAAATTTATATCTACTAGACATATAGGGCCCCAGATCTCTCACAAGTCACAAACAAAGTGAATATCTGGTTGAAGAGAAACATGCGATGTTTTAAAAAAAAATAACATGTTTTTTTGACACTTATTTTCTCATATAATTTTGGTTTGTATAGCACATCAGTTGAAGAAAGCAAGTTGGAGACAAGTAACAACCCAATCACTAGTCAAACGGAGCCTTCAATTCACATACACCTCCACAACGGGGGAGGACAACACACAAGAAGAGACCTAACATCGTGGTTTATCCATCTTTTCAATATATATATATATATATATTAAAGATTTTAATCGGAGGGGTTTGGGTATAGAATTGAAACTTGAGGGGGTTTTCTGGAAAAAGGGATAACCTACATAAAAGGCCTCTGGTTGAAGATCAGAGGCACCAATGGCTTCGATACATCGCCGCGCGCTGCAGTGATCACTGGAAACTCTTGAAGCAATCCCAATGGCGTCTCTCGCCCCTCTCTTGAACCAGCCTCACGCTGCAATCCGCGTCAATCTCTCTCTCCGGAGGTGCGGCCGCCTCGCTTTCTGCTCTCTGCTTCCCCCCAGCCCCACCAGGTCCTTTCTCTCCTCATCCCCGTCGCGCATCTCTACTGCGGCTCCGAATCTCTTCTTCAGATGCTTCTCTCACCCCAGCCTCTCCCCAGTCTCCGGCAGCGGATCCATTTCGAAGGCCGGGCATCTTCCGAGCTCTCCTCATCAGTTCGTTAGGCAGGCGACCACGGTCGCCGCTGAAATTGAAGAAGAGTAAGTTTCTTTGTTCGAATTTTTTCTTGGAAAGGGTTCATGATTATAGAGACGTACTCTTTTTTAACGCAAATCGATTATTTTGTAAATGATTCTGTGTTTCACGAGTAAAATGGGGGGAAATTTGTGAAAATTTTCATGTAATCTTCATGTGATTTAGTTCAATATATATAAAGTGAGTTCCTTGGAGGATTTTGAGAGCTTTAGTTCTGGTGTTTTTGACGGATAAAGATGATTTTTGAAGATAAGTGTCACTGAATGCTCAATTTAGGGAAGTGGGTTATATTGGTTGTGCATTGGGGAGTGATATTATAGCAAGCATAGACTGATGAGATGGTCCCCTATCACTGACTATTATAGGAGTAAATCTGTTGAAGAGATAGTATGACTTGTTTTATTGCCATTGCTCTCTCAGTATTTGCAATATATTTTTTTTTTTAATGCCTTTCAGACAATGATTTTAACATCTATACCAATTTCTGCCTTATTATTTGACTCTCTAGCTTCTGATTGACTGGCCTGTTTTTTTCTTTAACCACATTAAGTTGTCTGAGAACTATATGATTTAAATTGGAATTGCATAACCATTAGTTGTTCAATTAACTTCTTCCAAAGTGAAATTTTTGAAGTTGGATAATAAGGTCAGATAAATATTTGACAAATAAGCTATGTAACTGGGCATCTTCAGCTTGAGGAGACTGTCCACATTTTACCTTTCATTTGATTGACTTAAGTTAATCCTGGAATTTGTCTGGATGTCCCAGTCCTCCCCACTGGGAAAGATAATGGCCGAGTTCTGAATCTCATCATTCCTTTGGTAGGAGAGGTTTGCATGTCCTGAGTTTACTATTTTAGTGCCGAAAAGGGGCTTTGGGGAAGATCAAAGAAAGAATTTCTTCTACAAATCCTTGGAATTTTCTTACCTTTGGCTTATGGATCCAAGTGTAATCCATCAATTTGCTTTTGCGCTATCTACCTCCTAAACAACTTGTGATGGGTCCCAATGGTTTGTATATTTTCAATGACCTTGATCTGATGGCATGTGAAGCATTTGATATTGATTGCATTATTATTTTGTAGCGGCAAAGATATTCCTACAGTATGTAATACCAAGGCAATGACCACATGATTTTGATATAGCAGATATTGTGTTGACAACTTTATATCATATTTGTATAATCAATTCTTTTTTCCCATAATGTTTACTTGATCAGCTAGTGCTTGCTGTCAAGATTTCACTACGTATTTTGACAATTTAAATCTTGAAGCTACAATCCCAATCCTTTTTTATACTTCAGCTTGTCTTCTTTATAATGCTGTTATCTGAACTATTTTTTAGTCCATTATTACCCCATAATTCATATCTTTAGTTTTTCTTGCATACCATGAATTCTCCTGTAGATCAATTAATGTTTTTTCATATATATATTGTGTGCTTGAGCCAGTTTGGTGTCAACCTCTGAAAAGACTGATAAAGGCCGTATCTATCATGAGACATATGGATGCCAAATGAATATCAATGACATGGAAATTGTACTATCTATCATGAAGAATGCTGGGTATATGGAAATTGTGACAGAGCCCGAGAGTGCAGAGATCATATTCATCAACACCTGTGCCATTAGGGACAATGCTGAACAGAAAGTGTGGCAGAGACTCAACTACTTCTGGTTTTTAAAAAGAGAATGGAAGAGTAATGTAGCTGCAGGAAGGTCACAGTCTAAACATCCTCCAAAGATAGTGGTTCTTGGATGTATGGCTGAGAGGTTGAAAGACAAAATACTTGATGCAGATAAGATGGTAGATGTAGTATGTGGCCCAGATGCATATAGGGATCTGCCCCGTCTACTAGAAGCAGTTGATTATGGGCAAAAGGGAATCAACACTCTTCTCTCCCTTGAGGAAACTTATGCTGATATCAGTCCTGTGAGGATCGCAAGCAACTCAGTTACAGCATTTGTTTCAATAATGCGGGGATGCAACAATATGTGTTCATTTTGCATAGTCCCTTTTACTCGTGGCAGAGAAAGATCTCGTCCCGTGGAATCAATTGTGAGAGAGGTTGGTGAGCTTTGGCAGCAGGGTGTAAAGGAAGTTATGCTTCTCGGTCAGAATGTAAATAGCTACAATGATGCTTCAGAGGTTCAAAATGTTGCCCCAGGATCAAATTGGCAACTCAGTGAAGGATTTTCCAGCACATGTAAGGTGAAGGCCATGGGATTAAGATTTTCTGATCTGTTGGATCGACTTTCCACAGAGTTCCCTGAGATGCGCTTCAGATTTACGTCCCCACATCCAAAGGACTTTCCAGATGACTTATTATTTATAATGAGGGATAGATACAATATCTGTAACAGTATTCATTTGCCTGCACAAACTGGTAGTACGACTGTTCTTGAGAGAATGCGACGAGGTTATACAAGAGAAGCATACCTGGAGCTTGTGCACAAAATACGAGACATAATTCCAGATGTAGGGATAAGCAGTGATTTCATATGTGGTGAGTATTCAAATCTTCCACTTTATGGGTTAAGCGAAGATAATGCGTATCCCAAAACTTGTTACTATTTTATTTTTCCTTGAATACTATCTTCAGAGCATGATTTGGTAAAATCCTTTCTGTATGTTTGTATTCTTCCCTACGAAGTGGATGAAATATAGACCACTTTCTCTTGTTTTTAATGCCTACTGATTTATTTGTTGCAGGATTTTGTGGAGAAACAGAGTTGGAACATGCTGACACACTGAGCCTTGTAAAAATTGTTGGTTATGATATGGCTTACATGTTTGCATACAGCATGAGGGAAAGAACACATGCTCACAGGAATTATGTAGACGATGTTCCAGAGAATATCAAGCAAAGGCGACTCACTGAACTTATTGATGTCTTCCGTGAAAGCACTGGACAACGCTATGATTCTCAGGTCGGAACCATCCAACTTGTCTTAGTTGAAGGGCCAAATAAGCGAGCCCCGGAGACCGAACTGATCGGAAAGACAGATAGAGGTCATAGAGTCTCTTTTGTTAATGTCCCGCTCCATCACTCGGTTGATGATGACGGGGAGCGGAATCCACTTGTTGGGGATTTCGTTGAAGTTCACATTTTGAAATCAACACGGGCATCTTTGTTCGGCGAAGCTCTCAAACGCACCAAGTTGAGCTTGTTTCATCAAAACACTCCAACTTCTGCTGATACAAGTACGATTTAAGTCTCAATTCTGAACTTTTTTGAAGTAGAGATTGTTGATCTTGCTTGACCTTGTGTAATGCATTCCGATCCCTTTTGATTGTCAGAATAAGGGATTATAAAAATCACTTGATTATTAGTTCTAACTTGATGATCCTACCTCTTGCTCTTTCGCATGAAAATGCTACCAAATTAGATTGAAAGTGAATTGTCTGTGTTTCCACTATTCTCGACCAAATATTTAGACTGTTTTCACCACTTGAGCTCATGTTAGAGTTACATGAATTCCAAACTCTATCAACTCACACCTACTAATGAAACAGTATGCCTTGCTGGTTGAAGAGCTGAAGCAAATGCAAGAGCTCTTCATTACATAACTTAGAAGGCCTCTTCTCTTCAAATCCCCCTGCTTTCAAAATCCCAATCAGGCAATCACCTTCTCTTTAAACTCACCAACATCCAATCCATCATCATCATCATCATCATCATCATCATCATCATCGTGAGACTCTATACTTTGTGGAACATATGATTTAGACAACCTCTCCTTCAACTCTGCAACCTTCTTCTTCTGCTTAAAAATGGCACCTAGAGTCTTATTCCTCTTACTAAAACAAGTCCTTGTGAAAGCCAGCCACTCTTCCAAGTCCACCGCCGGGGATTCGGCCCTCGGCAGGATCTTTACAAGCGTCGAGTCTACTTTAGGACAGGGAACAAAGTCTCTCTTGCTAACATCCATGAGGAACTCTACGGTAGCCACCATCCCAACATTCACAGCCAATCTATTGAACTCGGAGTCACCGGGCACTGCAAGAAGACGCCGAGCAAACTCCTTCTGCAGCAACAGCGTCGCGCTCCGAAAGCAAGGTGGCCGTGACTCAAACAACAGCTTCGCAATGAGAGGAGAAGATATCCCATATGGAATGTTTGCTACACAGAGATCGAAAGGTGGCAGTTTGGTCTTCAAAGCATTCTCCTTGATCACCTGCCGAGAGCAGAACAAACCATTAATTAATATAAATAAATAACCAACTTTCACACACAAAAAAAAAGGGTATGTTGAGGACAATGAAGTTATTGATAAACATGGTGTAATACTCAAATTAGTCCCTATATTTTCATCATTGAGAAATATCAGTTCTTAAATATATATTTGAAGGTTTATTTATCCCTAAAATTGATAAATGGAGGGACTCCTAGGGCTCAAATTATAATAAAAGGACCAAAATGACACCGATTCAGTATAATAAAAAAAACTAATTTAGGTATTAGACCAATAAACATCACATGCAGTGAAATACATTATGATGCTAAGTGGTCTTCAAGCTAAACAAACTAGAAAATTTGACTCAATATGACTAAACTCCATAAGTAAATATTAAGAAATCAGGGAGTTGTATAAAAAAATACTAATTAACAGATTGACATTGGGATAAAATCTAAGAGATCTTGGGTTAAAACCCAAGGCATTTTGTCTTAAGGTGCAATCTAGTATATTTGGGGTTGCTAATGGATAGGTGCAACTCTAAAATATATTGACCTAAACCAATTTATTTTCAACTCTAAAATGCTTTTGAATAGAGCTTCATAGAAAAAAATTCTAAATAATTAGAAGTTATATATATATGGAAAGCAATATCAGCCAAGTTTTGTTATTTTTTAAAAAGAGTTTTCAATACAAGTAAAAAAAAGTACTTTTCAATTTGGAAATAAATGGAGGAGATTTAATTTTAGTTAGTGTTGGGTTTGTTCAAGAGGAATTATAACAAACAGTTGATGGGCGTACATACAGTGAGACGGTCATCGAGGCCGGTAAGAGACAGCGGCCGCAAAGAGCCGTCGACCATTCACGATGATCGATCTCATTTTGCAATGACTTTCTTGGCGGACCGGAGTAACCTCACGGTGAGGTTTCCGGTGCCGGGCCCGATCTCGAGGACGGTGTCATCGGGGCGGATGTGAGCTCGTCGGACGATGGAGTCGAGGACGCGGGGATTGGTGAGGAGGTGCTTGTTGAACGAGTCTTGGCGAAGTTGTTGAACAGTTACATGATTATAGGATTTAGTTTATATCCCATTATATCAGATCTCATGTTTATCCTTATCCCATTAGGCCATTACATTAGATCTTACTGTTATTTTTCTTTGTATATATATACGGCCCTATCATGAATACAATCCATCAATTTTCCAATTTATCATGGTATCAGAGAGTTGCAAATATTAAGACACTTTCATCGCGACTGCTTTTTTTCTTACATCTTTTATCATGTCCTGGGTGAAAACACTCTACGGGCGCCTCGGCCGGATCAGATCCTTATGCTATCCATCACTCGATAGCCCCTCCACCGCCCCTCGCATCGCCTCTTCTAACGGGTGATAATTATGGCTCCTGGAATCGTGCCATCACAATGGCATTACGGGCCAAGAGTAAATATGGTTTCGTCGATGGTTCATTACCGATGCCGAAGGAGGATGGTGATATTGCCAATTGGGAGCGGCAACGCATCTCGTCTAAATTTGGATACTCAATTACATCCCGTAAATCGGGCCAAGCATTCTCTATGCGGCCAATCGCCTTTGCCCAAATATGGATGTACCTCAAAGAGCGATTTTCTCAATCCAACGTGCCCAAGATATATCAAATTTAAACATTCCATTTCTGCTCTCAAACAGGAAGGTATGACTGTTTCCTTATATTTCACTCAGCTCAAGTCCCTCTGGGATGAATTAAGCAGCATTATTTCAATTATTCCGTGTACATGCGGGAATGGAAAATGCATTATTGAGCAGCAAAATCAGGATCGTGCCATGGAGTTCCTTCAAGGGCTCCATGATAGCTTCTCTGCAGTACGCAGCCAGATCCTCCTGATGGAACCCTTCCCGTCCATTCAACGCATATACAACCTCGTGCGTCAAGAAGAAAAACAACAGGAGTTGAATGTGCGATTGGTTCCCACCGTCGAGTCTGCTGCTTTTCAAGTTTCAAAGCCACCATATCGTGGCCCATCGAAGAGGCAACGCCCTTTTTGTGATCACTGCAATCGGCACGGCCATACACGGGAAAAATGTTATCAATTGCATGGCTTTCCGGACAAGCAAGGTAAACGGACCGAACAAGGATCATCTTCTTTTGCTGCACCAACCACTCAACTAACGCCCCGACAAGCATAACAAATAAACTGCTTGCTCTTATAGCCAACGACGATATTGGTGGACCTTCGGCTAACTTAGCAGGTACCGTCCTTTCTTGTATGTCTTCTTGTTGGATTATTGATTCCGGTGCATCTAACCACATATGTACATCGTTGTCATTTTTTTCTTCTTATGTTCCTTTACAACAACATGTCTCTGTTCAGCTCCCTGATGGCTCATATGCATTGGTGACTCACATTGGAGTTGTTAAATACTCCCATTCACTTATTTTCAAGGATGTCTTTTATATTCCATCCTTCAAATTCAACCTATTGTCTATCTCACAATTAACAAAGCAACTTAATTGTGAAATCCTTTTCTCTGCATCTCAACGTCTTTTTCAGGACCGTGCAACGAAAAAGATGATTGGTCGGGGTAGTCTTCAACATGGCCTCTTCTACTTGGATGATGTTCGTCATTTAAATTTTGTTTTTTCATTTCAGCTTCCAAATAAATTTGACCTTTGGCACTCACGCCTTGGTCACCCTTGTACTTCTCGTTTTCGATTTCTTGTTCAACATTTTCCGGATATTTCCGCTAATAAAAATTTCATGTGTGATGTTTGCCCACAAGCTAAGCAATCTTGTGATTCTTTCCCGCAAAGTGTATCTCGTTCTTCTATGTGTTTTGAATTGCTTCATGTTGATATTTGGGGACCATTTTCTGTTTCCTCCAAGAATGGTTCACGTTTCTTCTTAACTATTGTGGATGATTATTCAAGATGCACTTGGGTCTATCTAATGAAAGACAAGGCTCAAACTTTTCATATGATAACACACTTTTGTAATCAAATTAATAGGCAATTCAAATTATCCATATCTACTATTCATTCTGGGAATGGTGGCATTTTTATTCCACAACTTCAAGTCCTTAGATCCGACAACGGCGCTGAGTTTCTTTCATCAACTTTTCAAAATTGGTTTCACTCTCATGGAATAATCCATCAACGGAGTTGTATCTCCACTCCCCAACAGAATGGGATTGTGGAGCGCAAACACCGTCACTTACTCGACGTTGCTCGCTCCTTACGATTCCAAGCTAACCTTCCTCTTTCATTTTGGGGAGAATGTATTCTCACCGCTTTGCGTTTCTCATAAACAAACTACCAAAGGCTCATCCTCAATTTCAAATCTCCACATGAAATATTATTCGGAACACCTCCTTCCTATTCTTCTTTACGTGTTTTTGGTTGTTTGTGTTTTGCCAAAAACATGCGTATTCAGCATAAATTTGATGTCCGGGGCAAACCTCACATATTTGTTGGATATCCTTATGGCCAGAAAGGGTATCGCATTTACGACCCTTCTACTCATCGCATCACTGTCTCCCGTGATGTTATTTTCCATGAATCCATCTTTCCGTATCGGGATATTTCCAACTCCCGTCCTCGTGAAATTTCCATCACTCCTTTGGATGATGATTGCCTTATATCTCCACTACCACCAGTTTCTGTCTTATCTCAACATGATTCATCAGACCAAAATGAAATTTCTTCAACGCTTCCCTCTCTTTCCACTGATGATAATGTTTGTTTACCGGACAATGCTTCTCCTTGTCCAATTCCCGCAGTAACTGCAAATTCTAATCACTCTAAGCGCATTCGACGACCACCATCTCATCTTGGTGATTATGTATGCACGGTGGCACCTACATCTACTTCTTTCCCTTTAGCCAATTATTTCTCCTGGAACAACTTGAGTGCTTCTCACCGTTCATTTCTGTCCAATATTGTTGATCATAATGAGCCTCGGACTTATTCTCAGGCTGTTCAATCTTCTGTTTGGCGTGACGCCATGTCCGCCGAGCTTCGTGCTCTCGAATCCAACAACACATGGTCTCTTTGTTCCTTACCACCCGGTAAGACACCCATTGGTTGTAAATGGGTCTATAAGATCAAATATCGTTCTGACGGGTCTATTGAACGTTATAAGGCGCGTTTAGTCGCCAAGGGTTACACACAAATCGCAGGAGTTGATTATCATGATACTTTTGCTCCGGTAGCCAAATTAGTTACTGTTCGTCTTCTTCTTTCTATTGCTACCATTAAAAATTGGTCTCTTCATCAACTAGATGTCAATAATGCATTTTTACAAGGTGATCTTTATGAAGAAGTTTTCATGAAGCTTCCCCAAGGTCTTTCTCATCATAATGATAATCGTGTTTGCAAGCTACATAAATCTATTTATGGACTTAAACAAGCCTCTCGTCAGTGGTTCTTCAAATTCTCTTCCACTCTAATACGTCATGGTTTTCGTCAATCCATTTCTGATTATAGTCTTTTTACGTATATTCGTAATGATATCTCTGTGTTTGTTCTTGTTTATGTGGATGACATTATTATCACGGGTAATAATGATGCTTTTATTTCAAGTACAAAACAATTTCTTGCCAAATCCTTTTCCATTAAGGATCTCGGGCCTCTACGTTATTTTCTAGGGATAGAAGTCTCTCGTTCCAAGAAGGGCTTATTTTTGTGTCAACGCAAGTATACTCTTGACATTTTGAGCGATTCCAGGATGCTCGGTTGTCGCCCATCTCCCTTTCCTATGGAACAACATCTTAGCCTTCTTCCCGGTGATGGGAAACCCTTACCTCGATCCGGCCACTTTATAGATAGGCGCCTCATTGGTCGCCTCTTATATCTTCTTGTCACTCGTCACGATATTCAAGATTATCGCATCAACAATCTTAGTCAATTTCTGCAAAGCCCTCGCTCTTCTCATCTCGATGCTGCACACCGAGTCCTTAGTTATCTTAAAGGGTCTGTTGGTAATGGCCTCTTCCTTTCTGCCTCCAGTTCCCTTTCTCTCGTCGGCTTTGCTGACTCTGGTAGAATTTGGTTGTCCGTCACTCGCGCTCTACTCTTTGGTTATTTTATAATGCTTGGTTCTAGTCCAATCTCCTGGAAATCGAAGAAACAACCTCATCTCGTTCTCTGCCAGAGGCCGAGTATCGTTAAACTTCTTTAGCGCTTACCTCTGAAATACAATGGCTTCATTCCCTTCTTTCTGAGCTTGGTTTTCCGCCATCCGCACCAACTACGATACATTGCGATAACGAGGCTGCCCTTCACATTGCCAATAATCCTGTCTTCCATGAACGTACTAAGCACATTGAAATAGATTGCCACTTCATTCGGGAAAAGATTCTCTCTGGACTTATTTCTCCTTCCTATCTCCGCTCCTGCGACCAGCTTGCTGATATCTTCACCAAACCACTTGGTGCCGATACTTTCCACCGACTACTTAGCAAGTTGGGCGTGCTCGACATTTCTCGCCCGGCTCCGACTTGACGGGGGGTGTTGAACGAGTCTTGGCGAAGTTGTTGAACAGTTACATGATTATAGGATTTAGTTTATATCCCATTATATCAGATCTCATGTTTATCCTTATCCCATTAGGCCATTACATTAGATCTTACTGTTATTTTTCTTTGTATATATATACGGCCCTATCATGAATACAATCCATCAATTTTCCAATTTATCAGTGCTGGCCCCGGCTTTTGTGGAGCTTGAAACGGCTGCCGGCCTCTTCGTCCCATGGCTTCTGCTTCTCGAGATCTTCGCCGCCATCGTCGTCCTCGTGACGGTGGCCTCGACCCCTCACCGAGAAACGGGACGAAGATTTTGTGCGTAGACCGTGAGATTGGGATCGGACGGCTGGGAATGGAACGAGAACGTGGAGAATGCGGTGATGAAAGCCTCGCTTCATCACCACGATGGAAATCGATACAAGTTTAGTTTCTTTTTGAGACGTTTCAATAGTCTAATTAACGGATTGGGATTTAGGAGTAGAAATAGTATGGCCTAAATATAGCATTTGTTCATATACTATAGCCCAATATTCATTTTCGTTTATGTATTTTAAAAATGTTCAATACGATATCTGTACTTTGTATATTTTGTTTAATACCTTCTTTGACGCTGACGTGGCAGCACAGATGAAATATAACATAATTTTTTAATTTTTCTTATTTATATGTGGCAGTATTTTGCTGACGTAGCATACGTATTCTGCCACATCAGCAAAATAATAATTTTTAGAAAAATAATTTTAGAATAAATTATTTTTTTATTATTGGGCTATAGTACATGGACAAATGGTACAATACAGATACCTTATTGAACATTTTTAAAGTACATGAATGAAAATAAATATTGGGCTATAGTACATGGACAAATGGTGTATTTAAACCCACAATATTCACAGTAATCTGGAATTTATGGGGAGAAAAAAAAATGTGATATGTTTTCGAGATAAATGACGCACTTTTATAAGAATTACTCATAATATTTCTTTTCTTAATCTCTCTTGGTTTGATGAAGCAACCAAGGTTAGAGGCTGATTAAAAAGCCGATAAAAGAAATATGGCATTCTCATAAAGAACCTCGCTACCATCAATGACTCAGAAATGAGACCTTTAAGAATGACAATATAATGGTAGGAGGAACATAAAGAATGAAGAAGAACACCCAAGTGAGATCTCGGATCACTTGAATATATAACCCCATTGTGAGGCTCATGTATTAATGGTTTTGTTGTAGTTAATTTTTAAATTAGATGGAAGCAATCTGGTTTTATCTATTTTATAGAAAATAAATATTTCTCCAAAAAATAACCTAATTAAGGATAAAGTGGAGTTCTAGGCTTCTAGCATACTATTTCACAAGATATAAACAAGAGTTAAGTAACATATAGTCCCCATAACTTTTGGTATCCCTATATAGTCTCTCCTTTTTCAAAGACTTATTTTTCAGTTCATTCTTATACAAACAGAGTTACTTTTTATAGAAAAAGACCTTGTTGCCCTCTTTTTTCTTTTTTTTTTCTCTCTATCCCATCTCTATCCCATGTTCTCTCTCTACATCAGAATTTCTTCTTTTTTTTTTCTCTCTCTAATCCGATTTAATTCTCTCTTCTCTCTTAAAGCCTTTGTCTCTCTCTAACTCTCTCTCTTGTCCCTCAGCCCTCTCTCTTCTCTCTTTACCCTATGTTCTCTCTTGTTTTTCATATCTTCTCTCTCTATCCCTTTGTTCTCTCTCTTTCTCGAAGTCTCTATTTATTCTTATTGTTTCTCTCTAACACTTTCGGTTTTATTTCTCTCTTCCTCTCTAAGCCTCAAGCGTGTAAGGTATTCCATAGACTTCCCAACGCCCCTGCAAGAGCATGTTCTTGTGCAAAATTGACCACATAGTCAGACTGTTCGATAACTTCGAATTGCTCACCGTCCGAATGGCCTACGCGGAGCAAGCGGCTTGACTCGATAGTGTCCTCGAGCTTTTGATGTATTCTTTGGGCAAGATGTGTTCCCCAGTATGGGACGTACTTTCGCTACGCGCATACATCATATTCATGAAGCTTGTACTGCAAAACAAGAAGCGTTTGTAAGAGATAATCAAGCTTCCAGCAAAGAGTAAAGCTTTAAGCAAGATAGTAAAGAGTTGTGTTAGATAATAAAGCTTTCCATTTAATAGTAAAGACTTAAGCTAGATAGTAAAGCTTTAGGCCTGATAGTAAAGAGTTATATATGATACTAAAGAGTTACACTCGATAATAAAGCTTTAGGTCTGATAGTCAAGAGTTATACATGATACTAAAGAGTTACACTAAATAGTAAAGCTTTAAGGTCGATAGTAAAGCATTAGAGGCGATAGTGAAGATTATCCCTAAACAGTAAAGGATTTTTAGTCATATGTGAATATTACCTTATTGAGTCGACCATTTCAGTGACCGGGAAGTGGCGCGCCTCCTTGATCCACGCATTGAATGACTCAACGACGCTCGAGTACATCTCACCCCATCTTTTTCCCTTAAACAGATAGTTCGACCAATGGGCCACATCAGACTTTTGGATTAGCCAACGGTGCGCTTGTGCCGATACGGCCATGAGGTTGTTCACCGCATCATCGAATTGTTTAGCAATACATGCGTATGCGATGCGGGTAAAGAGGGCCCCACACTCCTCCTTCAATGCTTTCCCAAGACTAGTATTTCCCTTCATGAAGTTCGCCTCTAAGTGTCGCAAACAATAGGGGTGAGACGATGAATGGAACATCCTTTCTATGGCATTAATCTTGAGACCTTCGATTTGTAGGATCTGAATGTAATTCACTTGTCGTGAATCGTCATCACCATATATTATATCCACGAGGTGGTGAGGAACCAAGTCCAATTGTTGTCCGTTTCATTATCAACTATTGCGAATCACGGCGTGGAAGAATTCCTCGTTGTCGCGTCTTTGCCGTCGCTCTAACAAGATGCCACCGTATTTCCCAAGCAAATGTGTTTCATCAACGAACAAATACCGCAACCCAACTTGAAGCCGACAACACAAGCGAGGAAACAAAAAAAAAAACATGTCTGAATCGCTCGCCATTACTGTCAATTACGACAACGCTACCGGGATTTGTCGCCAACACCTTTTATGCATACCATATCAACAAATCGTAGCTCTGTACCTCACTCCCATGGAGAGCTCTTCGGGCAACCTCTTTTCCCATCCATGCTTGCTTGTATGGAAGACACACGCCAAACTCTCGCAAAATATCCCATTGAATGTCAACGGTCCGATACAAGGGATGATCCTTGAGCTTCTGGATCATACGACCGCAAACCCATTTTTTGGATGCTTTCGGGTGGGAACTTGTCCCGATACCACCACCACACACATGTGTGAGCTACAATGTCCTTATTCGAAAGGTTTGCAGATTTCCCTCTCGAGAAGCATGGACCCTCCAATTACAGTCTTCCTTGGCACATCTGGCCATCACCCTTTTTATGTCATTTTTAATGAAAGTAAAGTCAAATTTCCTTTTGATATGATATGCCACGAGGGCATCCCCGAAGTGTTCCACGTTTTCAAATCGTTAAGCCGATCGAGCACTTTGCAATCTCGGGATATTGAGAAGAGCCCACAATGTTCAAGAACATGCTCTCGGCTAGAGGGTCCCCGATGATTGAAAAAGATTCTTTTAAGTAAAGACAATATTACTAAACGTAATCGACTTTAATACTAAGCGTATACAATCGATGTTAAACACTTAGAGTACATTTTGGATTTAGGATTGGATGGAGTTACATCCGTGGATGGGTAACTCTCCATCCAAAGATCTTTTACTTTTGGTTGTTTGGTTGGTTTTTTAAAAGTGGATGGAGGTTTGGCCATCCAAAAAAATTGGATGGGGAGTTACGGTTGAAAACGACCGGGTGGGAAGTTATATCTCTCATCCATTCCTTAATCAACCCTTATTATATATTATTATAATATATATTATATATTATTATTATATATAATATATAATAATAATATATTATTATATATAATAATATATATTATTATTATATATATTAAATAAAAATATCATAATTTTTTTGAAAATTATTTAACTATAAACGAGTTGAAAAAAAATTATACCTAGTTTTTATTAAAATAATATAATATATATAAATATAGATTAAATTAAAAAAATCCTAATTTTGAATATTTTAATGTAATCAAAAATATTTTAATTAAAATTCAACATTTAAATCAACTATTTTGTTTTAAAAGATTTAAAATTATTTAATCATTACTTTTTCTCTTAAAATATTTAAATACTTATAATGTTTCAAAAATCGGTAACTTCACTCAAGCCACAAATATGGGTAACTATATCACTCTATCAAATTCATCTTTTATTACAATCAAATATAAAAAGTGTACATCCACTTTTTACATACATCAATTTTAAACAACCAAACACAAAAATATCAATTATTTTTTAACTCTCCATCCGTAATTTTCATCCTTGTAACTCTCCAACCGCGGATGGAGAGTTACAAACAACCAAACGGCCCCTTACATCAGAAATAATAAAGAGATAAGATAAATACTAAAACTTTACGGTTGATAATAAAGAGATAAAACAAATACTAAAGACATTTGGTCGATAGTAAAGAGATAAGAACAATTCTAAAGACTTAAAGAAAATCGTAAATGCTTACGTGTTTGTAATACACGGTTGCGGGAAATAACAAGCACATACTAAAGGCTTACATTGCTAGATAACAAAGACAGTAAATTACATTGGAATCGAAGACCCACACTCTCGCCAACGGTCACATCACCTGTGTCCACAATAAAGTTGACCATATTCTTCTCGAACGATTGCAAAATGTTGCACATACACACAAAGTCTGTAGAATTGTCAATGGGACAAGTTGTTTTTTGTTCGTCTAGTGCAATATAACTCACTCTCCACGCCTAAAGGTCAAGGTCCCACCGCGTTCACATATATGCCATCCATTCTTGACTCCCAATAAAGTGAGCATCATGGTGGCCTTGACGGCTTGAAAATGGTTTCCATCAACTCCCTGCAACAATGCTAACGCCTTTTGCAAAAACAACATAATTATACGACACAAGCCATGAAAAAACAATGGGAAAGTGGATCTACCTTGATTGTTTGTCTTTGTAAGACTCTCCCACCTAATATATATTTGCCTTGCCTTCCGGACTCAGTTACATCGTAACTTCTCTACAAAACTAAAAACACAATCGAATCGCTCTGCAAAAGAAGAAAAGAAGGAGAAGAAATGAAGAAGAAGAAGGGAAGGAGAAGACAAGAAGAAGGAGAAGAGGCTTCGCTTCTTTTGCAAGAATGAAAGTACAAAAGCTGGTTGTATGCTCCTTGTCCTTTCAACCAAAAAGGTGAATTTTGGGTGGGAGGAGAAGAGGGTATTTTGGGATTTTAATAAAAAGTAATGGGTAAAGGTCACTGCAGGGACCTAAAAGTAATTCATTTTAAAAAGGGAGGACTGAAAAGTTTAATGTTTTGTCGGAAGGTGAAAAGTCGAGAAGAAAGTAAGCTTGATTAGGGATTTAAAAATAATTTCCCTATAAACAAACATCTATAGTAAACCCTAAGTATTGTTTCTTCTTCATCAAAGGTAACTTGGTAAGCCAAAGACTTCATAGTCGAGCGGCAAACTGGTCGCGCTCCTCGACCCCCGCCCGGGTTCGAGGATGCGCTGAGGGGGGTGGTGTGAGGCGAATTTTCGGACTAGTTGTGGGACCGCTCACCTCTAGCGTAGCCGAGATTCGATCCCGCGCCACGCCACGCCCAGGGGTAATTCTTAGCAGAGGGTCGGCTGACCGATATGCTCGTCTTCCCAAAAAAAAAAAAAAAAAAAGGTAACTTGGTAAGCCTCCTTAATTTTAGAATTTAGATTTTTTTATAGATCAAATTTTAATCTAAACCTCTCTCTTTGATAAAATCTTCTACATCTTCAGAAATGGTTGAGAATTTTCCAATTGAATTAGCAGAGCTCGTTCTCTGGATTCATGCATGGTATTCAATGCCCAAACAAGTAATTGACCTCACAGATGCCAAAATATATATATATATATATATAAATAAATAAATAAATAAATAAATAAAGGAGAAAGCAAGTCCATGTCCATTGAAAATGTTTCAATGCAAGTTATCGACAAACATTCAAACATTTGAACCCATAAGATCATCAACAGGTGGCTCATGGTCTTATTCAGTGAGTTTGGAAAGCAAAATGCTACATCATCTCTTCTCATGCCATGACCTCGAGCACTGAAGAACATGCTGAAAAGCCTTCACCTCGAAGTAGGCATCTCTGATCATGCTCTACAAAACCAGCTCTTGAGTTGCACTCAGTTAAGATAACTTAAATTGATTAACATGCCCGAGATTGCAAACATCGATATCAGAAACGCAAAACTGAAGCAGTTGGGAAAATCAACATCTTATCAGTGCATCCATCAATCTTCCAAGTAATTGAAGAGCTCATGATCTTTATACAATCTTTAAATGCAGTAATCTGGTGCATTTGAAACTACATGCTTATGTCAAGCTTGATCCACCATTTGTATGGGATACAAAGTTGGAGACTATGATTCTCATCGATCTGAGGTTTCCCTTGTATGCAATAACCGATTTGGTTTCAGGATGTCCTCGGTTAAAGAGGTTGGCAGTGAGAAGTTGGGAGGATAATAATTATGAAGTGAAAGTCATATCACCAAGGCTTCAAAGTCTAGAGATTGATTGTGTTTGTACTAATCTTCATGTAGAATGCCCTCTATCAAATGATACAACCATCTACACAGAGGGATATTCTGATGAAAGGAAAATGACCTAGAACCGAAGGACAAGTTAATCAGAGATATAGTTCTAATAGTTCCATGAAAGAGGTTCAGCTCCCTGCGTGCATTCGAACACTTGGAGTATCTAAACTTTGGATGTATGGTTTGTGAATTTGTACTCTGAATCATTGAAAAGGCGCATGTTCTACAGGAACTTGAAATAAAAGATAAATCATGATCTCTTCATTAGTTGAACTTTCTCGTAAAAACTTTATTTATCCTCTAACTCAACTAAGTTTACTCTAACATTCCTCATTTCTGTCAGTGCCATAAACTAAATTGGGTTCACCACAGTATCGATTGAGCTTATTGGACTGTACTCAACTCTGCACTGATGCCTGAAGAAGTAAAAATAGCGCATCCAAAATGTGAAGATCCAAACATTTTAATGGAGCTATTGCAGATTACCAGGTTGTCAAAACAAGCTAAAATTGTATTTGTTTAAGTAATGCATTACATTTCATGTAAGATGGGAAGAATTCTTTTACCAATTTGTAATAAAATAATAATTATTGTGTAACTGTTGTGTTTGTTTGTTTTTTTTCTTGTTGGTTTTCGTTAAATGAGATATTCGAAAAGAAAGACTTATAGACATGATTTTTCTATGGTATATTTCTCTGTAAAAAATGAGGTGATTTCAAGATTCTCCCCTAACCTTCTTAGATATTGAAAAGAGCTGTTGTTTGGGCTTTCCTCAATCTTCTCAAATGAAAGAAGCATCCTAATTTCGAGATGTTCTCCACTTATTTTAAAAGGGAAATAAATTGACCTATGTTCTACTACTTTTAATCTTAAGTTGTTTTCATATTTGATATTTCTAAGTTTCCAATTTTGCAACTCTATTTTCGCCCTTAACAAGGGTGTGACATGTAGATTTCATACTCACTATCCAGCCTTGAATGAAGTAACAATCAACGCCAAATTAAGGGCCAATTGCCAATTCCTATCATTATCACATGCTAGATGAACTTCATAGAGCCAATTTTTTCACCAAATTTGACTTGGTGCCAACAAACATCAAACCTTAGAATGCCAACTCCAGCTATAATATTCATTACATCCACCCTGCCAATATTTCCTTTCAAAGAAGTATCAACAATAAAAATAGCATTGTCTTAACAAATGCCTTTCCTCTGAACCTCAAACAACATTTGTACACAAAATTCTTTTTATAGCAACAAATTCTAGGTAGAAGCATAACATCAAATAGGTGCCCAATTCTTGTACATTAGCACATCCAACTAGTGGCCAATTGTTGGAGTCAAACCAATCATCTAGTAACACCTATTCTTGTCAAAGTACTTCAAACAACATCAATGGAAGCTAAACTGTTTGCTCAGTATTAATTACTATCTCAAAAGCCAATAGAACAAAGCTCAAGAGAGGCATAATCTAACATGAAAAAAACTTATTAGATGATTAACAACAAGAGAATTCATTGAAAAGAAAGCAATGAAACATTGCTAAGCATTCAGAGGAAGGAAGTATCAATACACATTCATCTACACTAGAGCATATCTATTTGGTGTAATTACACAAGTTAAAATCCACAAAAATAAAAAAACCAGAACAAAAGGCAAAAAAATAGAAGAGAAAAAACACAGCTTTGGCCTTTAGAGTTTGAAGATAACCTGTTTGTCGAATTGCCTCAATGGCTTTTCTCCATGTGGTTCAGAGTCAAGAAGAGGATAACGACGAAGAAGGGAAGGCGTCCTTCACGGCCGAGGCGGCAGTCAAATAGTTGAGAGTGTTTCGAAGAGTTTCGCGCTCCCTCTTGAGTCGCGCAGCGGTATCCTCGAGCTCGAGCAACGCCTGCTGCTCGCGCGGCGCACCCTCGAACGTGCTGGCCACGAAGAAGGAGAACGGGGTGGGGAAAGGTTGCGCCGGAGATCCATCCCGCCCTCCTTCTCCGGCTTCCCCATTAAGCCTGTTGGATATGCGAATCCACGTCCCTCATGTGCGTCTCGACCTCGCTTGCGAGCCCCTCAAGGTCCTCAGCCTCTTGCGGCGGAGGCCGGTCCTCAAGCCAGGAGACGCGAGCGACGAGGTACGGCCGGGAGCGGACGATACCAGAGACGCGGAACCGCTCCTGGCCCTTGCAGATGAGGAAGAACCGGTCGTCAACGAGGCGCTCGTGCTTCACAATCTCGCCCACGCAGCCGACTTCGGCGACGGTGCCGGACTCGGAGAAGATCACGCCGAAGCGAAGATCAGTCTGGAGGAGCGTATGCATCATGATGCGGTACCGGAACTCGAAGATCTGGAGGGGAAGTATGGCCCCCGGGAAGAGCACCAGAGGAAGCGGGAACAGCGGCAGCTCCACCAAATCGTCGCCGCCAGTGCCGCCGGGGTCCGACGAGGAGCATCTCGGGGTGATCGAGGGCCGATGTCGGCGATCTTGGTGGGAAAAGACTAAAGCCGCTCTGGTGGTCGCCGGCGAGATAGTGGGCTTGGAGAGGGGAAGGAAGGGAGTGGCGGCGCCGGCGTAGCGGAGGAGAGGAGTGGAGGGGAGGATTTGGGGGACGAGAGCCATGGATTAGGTTGGCTAGGGTTTAATGGCGGAGCATCGAAGCTCCTGGGTGTTGGGGTTTTCTGGATGGTGCTTGAGGAGAGGAGTGGGAGGTTTGATGTTTCAGTTGTTTCAGATGGACTGTAGGGTGCCACGTGGCTGAATTCTTATCTTAAAAGAGGTTTTTTCTTTTGTGAATCAGGTTGAGTCATGTCCTCCATTCCAATCAAATGAGGCTGTGCTCTTCTCTGTGTTATGTGGTTCCTTTTATATCTTTGTTTTAATTTTTTTTAATTTTTTTTATTTTTTTTAATTTTTTTTTTTTGGTTTGAGTTTTAAATTTTTAAATAAAAAAGTATAGTTGAGAGATGTCTAGAAGTTGTAAATGGATCAAGCGTGATCGAGTTTGGTCTAACTTGAGTTTTTGCTCCAAAGTGATTAATTCGAGCTGAAGCTCGTCATAAACTCAAAATTAGCTTAAATAGTTTCGGTTAAGTTCGGCTCGATTTTATTTTCAAAGCTCAAATTTAGATCAATTTAGTTTGGAATTAAAATTGATTAAAATAAAATTTCTAATATGATATTATATAAAACATGTAATGCATTAATATTATATATACTACTATATTTTAATATATATAATTTTGAGCTTTTGAACTTGATCCAACTCCGCTCGAAATTAAAATCAAGCTCAAAATTTTGAGCTACCCTTAAGTTTTTATCAAGTCAAACTCAAGATCAAGTTGCTTGTGAATAGCATTGTTATTTGACAACCTATAAAAGGGTAACTTATTTTTTTAATCGTCATTTTTTTTCCAAAATATCATATTATCTTTTAATTTTCAATTTTTTATTTGAATTCTCTATTTTTAAATTGGTTACAATCTAATTACCATCCCAATCAATAGTGACCTATTAAGCATCATGGAGCACCTTTTTTTTATAAAAATAGATAAATCACATTCATTTATTTATGAGTAATGTTAATGATTACATTAGGTGAAGAGTGTGGTGGCTTCTCCCTATTGACTCTCCCGGTTAAAACTCAAACAAAGACTACATTGTTCATCTTCGCATGCCCTATAGCTTTAGTTTTTTTTTTTTTTTTGTGGTAGTTGCTACGGCGAACAAAGAAAGCAATAGGAACTTTATCTCTCGGATAATTCCTGAACCAACGCGCATTTGTTGTAAAAGCATCATTGGTTCATTTTAAGCTAGGTGCTCCAGGTTACGGCTATTACAGCCAAATTCCAACCCATGTGCGCTTCTTTGTGAAGCTTCTTACCCAAATTATGCACCATGGAGCACCTCATGTTAGTCCACTTACACTGAAGAAAGAAAAAAACAAAGGAAGAAGAAAGAAAAAAACTTATATATATATATATATATATATATATATATATATATCATGAGAGCTATTTGGTCATAATAATATTTTTTAGAAAATAGTAAATAATTTATTTTTATTTAAATAGTGTTCATGTTTTAAAGCCAAATAGAAAAATCATAGGAGCAGGTTACAAGTTAGAACATCCTATCTCACAAATGTGGGCTTTCTATCTCAGATGAACACAACTGAGAATACTGGACTCCCTATGCCAAATTTGGCCCATTCTCCATGTGTATGTGTATATATAATTCTAAAATAATTTAAATGAATGCTTCATCATGAATAATTCATTTAATATATATATATATATATATATATATATATATAATTGCATGTGCATGCATTGTTTGAGGATATACATGTAATTTCTTAGATTTTCAGAATTATATAAAAAAATCCAACAAAATAGAAGCCACTAATTACCTCTAGGGATTATTGTTGTTAATGTGTCTCGTAATGTTGGGGATTTAAACAACTCAAGTTTTTTATTTGAGAATTTAGATGATTTTTTATCATTATTATTTTAGGAAACTAAACAAACAATATTCCGTCTTAGACTATTCATGAAATTTACTAACAGTACACATATAATATCAAAATTTTCCAATAGTATATTAAAAAAAACTTTTATTTATTATTTTATTTATAAAAATAAATAAATCACATTCATTAATAAAAAACAGTAGATAGTTTAGTACATCCTTTGGAACAAAGTTTAAATAAAATGAGAACATGAGAACAACAAAGCCGATCCCATAGATGACCTATGGGTGTCTCTAGGCATGCTTATGCGTCTAGGTAAAGTTGTCGTTTCATGCGGAATCAATTTATAATAAACATATTATTTATTATGAAAATATCCTAACTATAGTCTCCAATGGCATTATTTATCTTGGTTGCTTGACTTAGTGCACTACATCAAACCAAAAAACATTAAAAAAAAAAAACTAATTTATAATAAATGATATTTGTTGTTCTCTGGGATTTCACAAAATGACCATTAAAAGTCTCACCATGAACAACCTTTGCTTTTAGTCCACCTGTTTGGGTGCATTAGATATAGGTCATATGAGATAGTTGCTTTTTGGCAGACTGTACTGGGTTTAGAAAGTCATCACACATTGACCAACTGGATCCAAATTCAGCAACCAAAAGGACAGAATCTCACAGCAATACTATAAGAGCAGGACTCAGAAGATGTCACACTGCATACCTGTTTTCTTTGTCATATAACAATTATTATCATCACTATGATATTTTTTTTAATTTATGTTGAGATTCAACTTAAGGAGGGGGACCAAATTTTTTTTTCTATAATACTTATTGATGACAAGATCTGCTCATTATGGGGATTAGAACAAATCCAAATCATGATAAAAGAAGTTGGTAGCAGTTGCGAAGCTCTACAGAGAGAAAGATCGGGTACTCATGCCTCAAGATAGCCTCCAACGGAGAACAAAAAGGAGAATCAGAGCATTGCGTGCCAGATACTAGATTATCTTGAGTCCTCCTTATATAGTCATGATATTATTGATCTGTTAGGAGATAATTGGTTGTCAACTCAGAGCTATTCCCCACCGTCGGATGACCAGACCGTTATGCTGACAATTGAGCCTTCAACTAAGCATTTGTGATCATGTCACATAGGACCCAAAAAAAACATAATATATGATATTTTCACCCATAACAATATTCAATTTCCAAAGAAACAAAAGGAAATACAACTTAGGACCCAAAAGGCAAAAACACAGTATATATAATATATAAAACAATGAAAATAACACTGAGAAAAGCACATGAGCAAACTCTCTTTTCCAACTATTTTTCTTCCAGACTGGTGCCAACTTTTCATTGAAGTTGAAACCCAGAGAATCCAATGCATGCAGTCCAATAGAACAACAAATGCTGGGAGTCATTCCTCCAAAAACACAGCTTTTAGTGTATGTACACACACACACACCCACTTTACAGTTAACATAAATTTTTGTTTTACTTTTTCTCTGCACCAAGATCATTATGAAGATGCACTGACCAGAAAAACAACACACCATGTGAGAGCAGTGTATAAGAAAACAATTGACTGCTTTGGATTGCACTGTACTGAGAGATGTCAGGAACCATCAAGCATTTGTCTGACCAGCTGGGGAACACACTGCCTCCACAGCCACTCTCTTCATCACATTAGGACATGGATCTCCTCCAAAATTGTTTGTTGATATTGTCACTGCACATCTCTCCTTTCCTATGCATTTCTGTTCTCACAAAAGAAAAAAAAAATCATGACATTGATACATTCATTGAAAGAAAAGAGTGTTTATCTTTTCCTGTGCATGAATGCATTCATTTGTGTTTTCATACTATGCTTTACATGACAGTAATCTTCAGAAAAAAAGAACATGTTGGGAGACAAGAGTCAAAAGCAAAATTAATAATCAAAAACATCCAGCAAAGGGACAGGTAAAGGTCAGTCTTAGTATAGTGATGAAGCACATGCATGCATTAGTGATAAAAGGTTTAAAAAGGGCAGAGATTAGAACCTCTTCTAGTATTGTATGAGAGTTTGGTGAATGGCATACTCCTTGTTCAAAACTTCCACATGTTCCTAATGGAGTACCGAAGCTTGCAAACTTGATGGCAGAGATTGATTGTCCTGGTGCACATCGTAGGTGAACTTTCGGCTTGTGGTACTCTTCTGGTTGGCCATAGCTGTCGATGTGCCAGTTCTTTACCATGGGGTGAAACTCGGAAACATCGGCGCAAACACTAGACACTGTTCTCTTGACGAGAGAAATCTTTGTTGCATCACCTCCGAGTTCTTCAAACACCACCAGCAGATTCCTGGTTGGCTGTAACCAGGATCGTGGCACATGATACCTGAGTAACCAACAATTAGCTCTACATGCTAGGATTTATGAAACTAAACTGTATATAGATGATTGTCAAATAACCAAAACGCAGCCAAGAATCAACTTTAACATGATAAGATTCACATTTGTATTTGGTGTAAAATAGAAATACATTCTCTTAGTTTGCATCAAATATATTATGGTTTATGGATCAGGCATTAGCAGCTTTAACTTTTAGAGAGGTGATGAAAACTAATCTAAATGTGGCACAGCATTACAAGCCACTCCCGAAGAAAGGGACCATTGGGGACAGCCCTCATGAAACTTACAGGATTCAGAAGCATGATTTAATTGAAACTTTACTAAAAATAAATACAGATTTCTTACCAACGTTGAGTTGGTTGGCGCATCGGTTTGACACTTTGGGGGAACGATATGTCCCAGCATAACTGCATGGATTGCAGTTTCCATTGGGTGCATATGCAGTCCAATATCTACCGATACTTTGTCCATTGATCCACACTTGACCTTTTCCCATACTTCCCATGTCTAAAGCTACAGGATCATCACCATCTGGTGCATTGAAGAATGCCTAAGAAAAAAAAGAACCCAAGATTCTTGCATTCAGACACTGGAAGAATAATAGTTAGAGTGATTTAAATTTCATTCTGAGGTTCATTCTTACCTTATACCATGTTAGTGGTTGTTGTTGATGAATAGCTGACAACCCTTGCATCCATTCAACAGAAGTAGTTCCTCCAAAGAATTAAGGTTCATAGCAGCCTTTTAGGCCAACCTGTGAAGCATAATAGTTACAAAGTGTCACAACCTTTGATGCATTCAACACAACTAATCAGTGAATGAAATGCATGAATTTAACCTGGTATGACCATTTCTGCCATGTTAGATCTCTTCTTCCTTCATCAAGCCCATGGAATACAACAGGACCGAGGACTCCAGTGTTCCATGTCTCGAAATGCATCCCAACATTCTTTACCCACCATGAAGGATAAGAATAAAAAAAGAAAAGCCAAGTTAGATTTTCCTAGAGTTCGGTTCTAGAACTTAGAATACTCATCAGCAAAGTTTCACAAAACAGAAGAATGTATGAACTAACCGGAAGTCCAACTGCCACACTTAATATTGCAATTCTATTAGATCCAGCCCGAAGGTTTGCATTCCCAGTATAAGTGATCCTCCGATCTTCCCTGGTTCCGTAGGCAGACCCTAACATACCATAATAAACAGGATTTTGTTATTTCCAGTGACTTGACCAGCTCAACGGGGCATCTTCCAAAGCTACCAAGTAGGCCAAATTTTCACATACCTGAAAGCTCTCCATTGATGAAGACATGTAGGGCATGACCAGCTGATTGTACTGTGAGCACAGGAAGGTGACCTCCCCAAGAAAAATCTTCTTTCAATTGGACTTATATCAACACTGTAAAACATAAGTTTTATTTCATGTATATGTCCAGAGCTTGAGTTGAAAATCAGTGCAGTCCCGTTGATATATATGAATAGTTGAAATATCGAATATTGTGATAGAAAATGGGACCGAATCTCACCTAGTAATATACCACAAATAGTCACTGTTATCTCTGGTAACATTTATCTGCTCTAATAGACCAGTTGCTGTGATCAATGAATTATCCTCTAAAGAACCAACCTCTTCATCATACTTCTCCCAGGTTAGAGATTGTGTGTCAGCAGCAGACATTTGCATTTGAGATGTTTGCACACCGACCTATGAGGAGAAGAAGATTAATAAACCATGAATTTGGCACTAGTAACTTCTGTAGCATTTTGTGAGAAATTTTTGACAGCCGTGGACTAGATTGAAGTATGGAACATTTAAACACTTCCAAGAATTATAATTCAAGAACTGAAGCAGATGTCAGGTCCTATTTCACTTACTTTTTGCCGTAGATTATATACAGTGCATTTCTGCAGTCGGGAAGAATGCTAATTGACCAAGGTGGCAGATTATAGTGCACATGTTATTGAACATTACTCTTGCAAAGGATTTTGGGTTGTAGTTTGCAAGGAATGCAGCACAACTTCCAGCATGGGAGGAGGAGAATACATGAGCCTGCTATGCCATGTAGCCAATCAGTAAAACCAATGGAGAAACTACAGGAAGTGTCACAAACAAATTTAAAAAAATAAATAAATAAATAAATAAAAGATGAAAGTGATGCAGCAAAGCAAACCTGTTGATAAGTTCCCAAAGAAGTAACTGTTGGATCCAGAAGAAACTAAAAGCTGGTTCACATAACTTAATAGCTTTGTGCAGCTCTTTCAGATGTCCATATTTAGGTTCCACTGGCCAATCCTGTCAATTTCCCAATATGAAAGAAATGAATATGAATAGTTAATGAAGAACATACAAACATATCTAAATCCAAAAACTGAAATCCTAGTATGTACATAAGATTGGTAAAATCATTACCTTCAAATCATTGTTACAATATTTAACAACCAAGATTGAAACTTGAAAGTATTAAAAATTAAATTCAAGTATCTAAGCAAGCTGCTTCGGCCTTACCATATTCATCAATAGGAGCATCATAGTCATAACTGGTTGTGATGAACGGACCACCAGCTGTACGCCCAAAATTTGTTCCACCATGGTACTATTACAAGCAACCAAAAGTTTACTACTTCCGCAAAAAGGTCAAAAACACACAGTATTCAACAGAAACAAAGAAACTACATGCTCTTACCATGTAATAATTAATAAAAGAGCCACCCTTCTGTATGAAACGCGCAACAGCAAAAGCTAAATCTTCAACCGGTCTCTGATGAACACTGCCGCCAAATTCAGTGAACCTGCATTTTGGAAAGCAAAAAGGAGATAAAAAGAGACTTGTGTTCAGCTTCAACTCCTTAAAATATATAGCATCAAAGCCCAGTTAGCCTATTTCACTGGACAATAAAGAACACAAGAAGTGCCTGATAAGAACCAGAATCATGCTAAGATTTGTAACTCATGAAGTGAATACAAATCAGATCAAAGAATATACAAGGTAACAATTTGCCAAGAGAAGCAAACTTACCAACCACTCCAAGCTTCAGTCCACATTGTTGGCTTGTATGGTTTGTTCGGAGTAAACGCATCACAGTAAAAACCATTGCACGTATTAATCTGTTGCCAATAGGAAAAAAAATCAGAAACAAAAGCTTAGAAAATCTGATTTGAACAACTTTGCTCAAAGCATTCAAAGAGAAGTGCTCATTTCTTGAAAAAAATAAAAAACTCGATAACACAACATCACTCATTACATGAAGTAAAAAACAAAAAAGAATAACATTTAATGACTGTCTTACCACTGGATCTGGGGCATCATCTTCCTTGCACATAACCCAAGGGACTCCTGTTCCCAAACCAACTGCCATCTTTGCAGCCCAAGTCATGTAAGCATAACCAGCAGGTCCAAGTGCCTTGCTCTCTGGTCCATACTCATTCTCAATCTGCAGCAATAAAATCATAAGTGAACCCTGTATTGAGAAAACTCCAAACTAATCCATTTTGTTTCTCTAAATTTGGCTTATTTACCCAATTCTTTAATTAGAAAACCAAAAAAGCATAAATCAGGTATGGTTAAAAGCCAATGGTGCTTCCATACAAAGAGATAGATGGAAAGAGAATGCAGCAACAACATGCCTGTGAGAGAATAATTGGGCCACCTTGAGACTCATATAGTGATTCACTCTTCATCATCTGAACAATTTTTGTGTAAAACCCTGCATAGCCATCTGCAGCAAATACAGAAGAAAAAAGTTAGGTAAACATCTTTTTAGAAACAACAAATTCCTCAATTAAAAAAAGGGGAAAAATCTCATAAAAAGAAATACAGATAATTGCCTAGATATTTCCCTTTTCAATTGCCCTAGACACAAGCAAAGAATCAAGAAACCTAGAATGGCAAGAAAAGGACCTTGAAAGGCTCGTTATCTGTTCTGAAGCTGATACCAGGAACATATTTCAACCAAACTGGAAACCCACTGAAACAAAACACAAGGGAAAAAAAAAAATTAGAACAACCATGATAAAAACTGAACCTTTTTCAAAGCTCATCTAATAAAATTCATAAAAATCTCCAGCATAACTCCAGAAATTGGGGCACATAGAAGGAGGAGAAGAAGAAAAGTACCCAAAATTCCATTCAGCACAAGCATAAGGCCCAATGCGAAGATGAACATAGAGCCCAGCCTTCTGCACTGTCTTGACAAATCTAACCAAGTCATACCTCCCCTCAAAATTATACTGCAACACAAAAATCAAACACTCATTTTTAGACAGAAACAAACACCTCCACAGAAAAAAATACACCAATGTGAGCAAGAAAAAGGTTACATTTCCAGGAGATGGCTCATGACCATTCCAAAAAACATAAGTCTGTATAACATCCAGCCCTCCATCCTTTGCCTTCTGAACAAGACCCTCCCACATCTGCCAGAGAGGGACAACCACTTACAAAGACATCTCAACCAAAAAACTCAAAAGTACAAGAGACAGAGATGAGCTAGTGTTACCTCTGGGGTGCTCCTAGCATAGTGTATGGAACCAGAGATGAGAATCCTCTTGTGCCCATTGATGACAATAGCCTTTCTGTCATATGTCACCCCACATTTATTGCAACTGGTAGCACTACCAGCAAAACTAGAACTAGCATGGAAGCTTGCCAACCTTGAGCTCCCATGGCAACACTTCTCCCTCCTGACTTCCAGTGAGAAGGAGACTGTATGGAGGGAAACTTGAACATGTGAAAACAAGGAAATGGGAGGTAGAGACAAGGGATGTAGAGTCCCCAGTGAATGTATGTGTAGTATGAAGAAGGGTGGTCTTCTAGTATGCCAAGGAGTCCATCTGTTCTCCTCCCTTGGGAAGAGTGATCAGAGGAGAGGAAGAGCATTTGGGGGTGGTGGGGCTATTATTATATTGGAAGCAGATGCTGGCATTTTGGACCTCACACAAGATTTTTTTTTTTTTTTTTAAGGAAAAAAAAAAGCCACTGGATGGATTCTCTTTAAAAAAGGCAAGTTATTATGTTGTTTCCTCTCACTCCCTTCTTCTCCCTCTGAACCTTGGATTGTCATGTAAATACATAGAAGAAAAATGGAAAAACTGAAACTTTATTAAAAAAAAAATTGAAAAACCAAAACTTTAATATCACAACACCTAATTCAATAAAAATACTTCACCTAAAACAAAAACTAATGAAACACTATATAATGCTTCAGCTAAAACAAACACTAATGAAACACTGTATAATGCTGGCTGGCATGATAGGACATGTAAATGCTCATGTGAGGATGCATCCCATACAAAAGACATACCTCATGGGGAGAAGGGTTGGGGGCACACAATTACTTGTCCCTCTTCCCACCATAACTCCTTCCTTCCATTTTGCTTTCAGTTCTGGTGCTTAGTGTTTCCCATCTTCTTCAATCTTTGATTAAACTAGCTGTCCAGTAAAATAATATGGATCAAGCTTTTAATCTCTGTCATCATGGTGGTTGAATAATGATTACTTGTGATGGTCAAGGTTGCATCTCTATTATTCACAACTGTTTTTTTGTAAATTCGTATGCCTAATAAACCAATTTAGCTCCTTTTCATATACTGAACCTTTTAAATTTCCATTATAAATCGGGATTATATTTTATCTCTATATTTTTTACCGTTGAGAATGTCAGTCTCCACATAAATATTTTTTCCTCACAATTTATAATAGAGTGACTAAATTGAAAGATAATCTAAATTCTATAAGTTAATACACAATCCAACATTATGAAAATAATATTAATAATCAGTCAAATTCTTGTTGAGTATGAGACTATTTTGAAGTTACTATTTATTTATTACCATAGAATTTATATTAGTGATTCTAGGTGGTGATATCCATGAATAAATTAGATATGAATGTTAAAATAACATTTTAATTTAGGGATAGCAATAGGTTGGCTTAGAAGGCTAGTTTTCACTTGTTTAGCATTCCAATCTTTGGAAATCCAACCATTCATGTCTCATTCCTATTAGAAATAATTTTATTTATTTTTTAAAAAACTTTGTGGAATGAGGATCTCTTCCTAGCCAAGAAATGCAAAAGTATTATATCTCAACTAGCATTTATCTTAATTTAATAAATCTAGTTGTTCATGTTTAATAAAAAAATGAAATTGAATTAGATAAAATTTAGAATCTAATCAACTCTTGGAGAAGGAGAAAAAGGAGAAAAGGCTCGCTTGAAGCCTGGTGGTCCTAGCAATCACTGGGGCATGTAGAAAGAGAAAAAACCAATGATGCTTTCATGATAAAAACCGCATTTTTACAAAACCATCCTGTAGATCGATTTCCTAAGACTTTTCTACAATGATATAGACACCACTCCTGAGCAAAAAGCTAGTGGTACGAGCTTAACCTTCACTATAAGAGTTAGACACACCTTGGCTCGAAGATGATTTTAAGGACACCGTATCGCCCAAAGTGTACCCTCCCCATCATCTAAGGCGTGATATCGAGACACAGTAGACCTAGGATCACCTATTTATCACCATAGACTCCATTTAGGATGTGGGTGTTTGTGCTTTATTGTTGTACTATGTTATACACCATGTACTGTGTGTTGTACCTAAACGATGTAAATGAATAAAATCATGGTTTATCTATATATATATATATAATAAACGCTAAAATTTCATAGTTTATCCGAATCATATTTGGTAACTCATTCTCTCTCATAAAGAAAGTCGTTATATTTTTGTTTGTCCATATTTAAAATAAAAACTAATCATATTTTGCACTAATTTTTGTTTTTTTTTCCTTGAATAAAACTTATGACTCCAATTAATGAAATTTCTTTGATTACATAAAACAAGTGGTTTATTATTAAGGTAAAATAAATCTAATCAAAAATCCAAAATCTAAAGACAAAATTATTTAGTGATCTTTGTGATAAAAATCTCTAAAATCAAAAACCGGCCGCTACAAAAAATTACTCCGTTTCCGTCTCACAAACATACCTCTTAAATACAAAAAACTCCAACTAAATCAAGATATATGGGTGGTATTTCATATAAACTATGCCTCCAATAAATTCAAACATGCCTATACGCAAAACATAGAGATGTAGTTAACCCCTTTTAAATTTAAGTTAGTTTTTCTTGTTTTATTCATTACTCCCAATTTTTATGTATTAAGGGCTACATACACATGATGCATCATTTCCCAAACAAAGCACATATATATATGTAATATTTTTTCGGTTACTCGCTTGACGAAAGCACCCTCTACTGGGATCAGCTTTCAAAGCCGAGCATGCATTTGACAAGAAATGTATAGAAGAAGTAATCTCGCTCTTGGATGTTCACACAGAACACCACGCAGCGCTTCCACATTGCACGCATTTTGAAATCATACGTATGACATCCTTCCTGCTCTACACGTGACTGTAGACCCTCACTCTCAAGGCAAAAGCACGCGGTGCGCAAAGCAGAGATTTAAAATCGAGTCTCTTTTCTAAATTGAACCTCTTGTGCAAGGGAACCTTGGTTTATATCTGCTTGTAGACCAATTCTATGGGTCCTTTTTGCAAGAATATACATAATTTCAAACAAAAGTGACATTTAAGCATTGATTAAGATCGATACTAAGAGGTGTCCAAGTTGAATCAAAGGAATAAATGGGAAGGAATGAGGGAGAGTGGAAAGATAGAAAGAGATTGGAAGGGACAAAAAGGCAAAAGAAGCTAAGAAACTATAAATTCTTAATGAAAAGGGAAAAAGAAGTTGTTAGCCACCCTTTCGCTAGTCACGGGGGTTCTCCTTCCTCTCAACAATACAACAATTACACACGTTAAATTAATGCATACACTTAAACAACAACCTACGCTCACGCTCACCGACGCCAATGAACGAACCACAAAAAGAGCATTTTATACATGAAACCATAAAATTAATTAAATTCTATGCATTCTTATCCTTCGTGAAATTAATCAATATATATTTTTATGAAAAACTTTTAATTTATAAAAAATTAGTAATTATCTTTATATATTTTTTATATGTATGCAAAAAAAAAAAAAAAAAAGGGTTTAGAGATGTACATATATAAATTTGAGTTTCTATGAAATATAGATAGAAAAAAATCAATTTGTTATTAATATTTAGGAAAGGAAAATTACTTAAGTACCTCCTTATAAAGTATATATTTGCTTAATTCTCTCTTGCAAAAATTATAGTTATCTTTGTAAAGGCTACACACAAACATGTTTTATTGCTTATATAATTTTGACTTGAGTAACAATTTGTTTATGTTAAAATTTTATAAAAATTTAACTATCAGTTAAAAATATCTGAATTACTTTTTAATTTTTTTCAAGGCCATCTGCCATTCAAGTAAATTTTAGTGGGTTATATTAGTTTTTTTTAAAATGAATAAAATTCATTTATTTATTAATGGATAAGTGTGGAAAGAATATATAGGTCGAATAGCATATGTTAGCTACCTCAAGTTTCTCGGGTATACCAGATAATACAATAGTTTTTTGTGGTTCAATATATGAGGCTTATTTCGTAGGTGCTGACATGACGTTCTTCAAAGTCATCTCCCTCCGCTACTTCCCACGCATTTTAATGTGACGGATCATTCCTATTAAAAATTAAAGCTCTTTTTTCGACATAAATTCGATTTCTATCGTGAGAAGCTTAACCAGTGATCAAACCAAAAAATATTGGACTCAGAATCCCATGAGATCCCACGAAATTTCTGCAACAGTGGACACGCTATCAAGCTTATTTCTAAAGCTTATTTCGGTTTATTTCAGCCTGAAAAATAGCCATGGCAAGCACGCGATCACAACAACAAAATGCAGGGATATATCCAAAAAAACCAAAAAAAATCAAATTGATTTGTATGGTTATGTGCTAAGCAAATATTATTTTTATAGGCATTAAATAATTAAGGAATTTGTTTATAGAGATGCAAAAGAAAATACGAAATTTAAACACTTAAAGGGTGCTTAAATAATTATGAATTTGTTTATAGAGATGCAAAAGAAAATACGAAATTTAAAAACACTTCATTAAAATTTAAAATTGTTTTTAAGGTTATATACTTTAAAGAGGTATAAATAAATATAAAAAATCAACACATAGTTATCACACTTTATTGTGGTGGTTTGCGGTCCCAGGTGGGATACGTAAAATGCAAAATAAATAAATAAATAAATAAAGGAAAAAAGGATGTGCGTCATTCTTCTCTCTCTCTCTCTCTCTCTCTCTCTCTCTCTCTGTGGAAAGAGTGTATAAATTTAAAAATAATTCATTAAAATTTAAAAATTAGAGGTATAAATAAAATAAAAAATCAACAATCACACTTTATTGCGGCTGACACGTACACACAATGCGCTACGTAAAAAATAAAATAAAATAAATAAATAAATAAATAAAGTAATTGTGGGAGTGAAAGTGGCATGCTATACCCTTCCGGCTTTCAGTATTTTATCCCTTTCTTTGATGCCTGTGAATGTATCATGTATGTAGATATGTAGAGGCACACCTACCAATAATACATAATAATAAGTCTGCTTGTAGGAAGCAAGGCTTATGCTTGTCTCCTAAATCAATTGGACCCACTCCTTTGGAATGTCCTCTTTGTCACTTCTATTCTCTTCGCCTCATCATCAACTCCAACTCATTATTTTTTTGAAATATATAAAATCATCAGGGGTTTTTTATTTGGCCTTAAATTATCTACTACAAACTTTTTATAGAGATACATTTTATGGATAAAGGAAAATTAGAGTTTTCCTCTTTATTTAGTTGGATAATGCGACAAGTTCCCCCACAGTGACGTGTGTGTCAGCCACGCATATTGTACAAATTCCTCGACAACGCGCAAGTGACAAATGCTCTAAAGATAGATTGTTCACTGAGCCGACTGATCATCACCTTACCTTGAAAGTTACCAATCCCGCCTTCCATGTATATACTATCCATCACTCTAACAAGCGAAACCCTTAAACCCCACGGCATAAAGATAGGTTCGAAAGTTAAAGTGATTATCTCTCTAATGTGTTCTTAGTGTTTTTCTTGTATAATAATAATATATATATTTAAACTATATAGCTTTTAGGGTAAATTTTTTCAATAGCTCTTTAACTTCTCAATGCTTTTCAAATGAACGGTGTAATTTCTCAAATTGTTAGCTAAGTGCTGATATTGAGATTTGGTTTTCTTTGAAATTATAATAAATCTATATCAATTGCGGTGAGAGAGGTTGATAAAGATCAAATATACCCCCGGGTACTGATTGAAGTGAGAGCATCTAACAAGGGATAATGACTGACTCGAAAGAGTGACTCTTTTGTGTTTCACAAAATTAAGTGCTCTTTCACCTGTAGACCAAATTTCCAGGGATCAACCCAGTACAAATTTCTGCGACTGCTATGCTACCTGGTATACACTGAGATTGTTAAAACTGTAGCGAAAAGTGTTACAAGCTTTATACGCCGTGGAGTGAACCTTCACCTTCAAATACATCATCATTAAAGTTTCGCCGAATCCAAATACCTAAATGGAGGAAAGAGGAGAGAACGACGAAGAGTAAAAGAGTGTGTGAGAGAGAGAGTAGGAGAGAGAGAGACCATTCATAGCCAAAGCGTCAGCATGTTGCGGTAATGCTCAGCCTTCACCCCAAGATAATCAAATCAAGTCAAGATACCAAACATCATATATTGGGATGCATTTCTCTCATGAAATAATATCTCTTTAAATAAATAAGCACTATTACTATTAACTTGTAGAGTAATGGCTCGCCTACAAATTTAAAACACTACTTTTGATCTTTTTGAAATCTATTATCCACCGTCAAATAAACAAGCGATTATGATGAGGTTGAGGGCTGTTTCATTTTGGGTGTTTACCATCATGCCACTTATTCCTCATATATATTGTTCTTACATACCACCAAATTACAATATAAACAATCGATTGTTATAAACATCACTTATTCAGAAGTCTTTATATGTCGTGTCATGTGACACCCACTAGAAATTAGAAGTAAAATATTGAAAAACAATTGCCGAAAATTGTTTTAAGTATTTAGAAATAATATTTAAATTATATAAAAAATAAATCAAGATTCCATGAAAATTATGTAAAATCAGGCAATTTGCACCCACTTTTTAAAATCATATCAATAAATGATAGTTAGTTGACAGTAAATTCAAAAAAGAAGATTTATATCAGAACAAATTCTGAAACTTCAAATTTCCACATAAGAAAAATTAAAAAGTTCAAGGATTCAAAAACAATTTATCCTATATTTTAATGTTATTTCTGAGTTAAATATTTATTTTAAAAAATAATACACTCTACTCATGCAAAATCAAAAAGAACAAAACATCCATAAACGTACGGACGAGATCTCGGCTGGACGGAGAAACATCGGGAAGAAGTACGTGGGTGTACGTACGACTGTTTTCACGCTGCGCCAGTCACGGGACGAGTATAGAGGAGAAGAGAGGAGGGAAATTACGGGAATGCTAATGGAGGAAGGGACAAGAGCATGTGGGTGCGGATGGGGAGCTGGAGACTTGAGAGTGATTTTGTACCTACTACATCCGCGTGGGACTCTGAGCGATGATCGCGCCAGCCTAACTGGCGCACTCACTGGCCACAAGCCGTCGGCAGTGTGTGCCCCGCATCGTTTTTGTCTGTGCGTTCAGGCTCGCCCTCTGAAGGTGCGCCCGGCCCATGTCAAGCAGGTGGTGTTTGATGAAATGCCCTCAATGGGTTTGGGCCCGCTTCTGTTTCAGCGTTGTCATGGACCTTCTGACCCTTTGATGTTTTGTGCAGTAATCCATTGAGGTTTTCATTTTAAAAAGCCATTTTGATCCTGAACTATTAGTGTATTGTTCAATTTGGTCCTTATATTATCAAATATTCATTCACGGCCCCTACGGTCCCGGAAATTTTATCGCAGTGCTTTTACAATTACCGGCCCCTATCCTAACAAATACGCTGAAATCCAATGGCAGATAATGAAAGTTAAATACGTTCATTTTTTAAATTCATTTATGTACAAAGATAAAGAATTGGCCTGCTAACGGTCACCTTGCTAACGCCACCATGACGAAATAAACGAAATTTCCAGATATTAATCCCATCACACTACGCTATTGGACACACGCGGTACGCCAAGTGACGACACGATGATAAGCTATTTAAAAACATAAAAATGTAGATGAAAAAAATCTCAAAAAATAAAATTTTTCTTAAAAATTTTGAATTTTATTTTGAGATTTTTTATATTTTTTTTTAGTGTTACGTCAGCATGATGATGTGGCACTAAAAAAATAAATATAAAAATATGTTTTTTAAGAAAAAAATATATTTTTCAGGATTTTTTCATTTTTTGTTACATTCAAGATATGATCGCATGCTGTGAATTAAAAAATAAAATAATATATGAAAGAAAATAAAAATTTCCTTAAAAATAGAATTTTATTTTCATATTTATTTATTTAGTGCTAATACACGCCAACATGATGACGCATGACTTAATAAGAAAAAAAATCCAAAAAAATAAAAAATTCTTTAAAAATTAGATTTTATTTTTTATTTTTTAGTGCCATTATCACTATAAATAATAGCTAATGTAGAGCACTAAAAATAAAAAATGGAATGGAAAATCCTGGAAATAAAAATTTTAAAAACTCATATATTTTTTTCGAGCAGCTTTTTCGACATTTTTATATTTTTTATTTTTAGTGCCATACGCCCTTTATGCCGCGATCAAATAAGCACTAACAACGCACCTATAATACCGCCATGTCATAATAAAAAATGGGGATGTATTTAATCAGATACCACCCAGATGCCAAATCAGCCATGTCGCCAACAAGGACCAAGAAATAAAGTCGACTAAAATTTACAATAGACCGTAAAATCAATTTCTCGCAATAGTTTGGGGACCGTATTGGTTCAAATACGCCATACTTTCATAGTACAGGACTCAAACCCAACAAATATACCTATATTTTAATTAAAAGTTCTTCACTGCTGCCACTGCTTTTATGTTTTGTGTCCCAAAAGTCAAGCCTCCAAAGTAAGTTGGCAAGACTCATAACAACAAATTATATTTGTAGATGAATTTTTACAAAACAAAAGCTTAGTAAATAAAAAAATCGAAAACAATTTTTCTGCTAGTTTGATTTTCAGTAGTTTCAAAAAACTGGCAAGTATGAAAAGTCGCTTTTAAAAGTATTAATTATCAAAACATTCCATATTTTCCTCAAACTTTTCTTCTAAGTTATTTTGAAAGTACTCAATTACTGTAATACCTCTTTATTATTATTATTATTATTTATTTTTATTTATTATTATTATTATAAAACTGCTCAATTAACCTATTCTAAACACAAAAATAAATGTGTCAAGTTACATAACTTACTAACAATGAGTAATTATATATTTTTAGAAGTCGTTTTAAACAAACTTTTAAAAGCATTTTTTTAAAGCCAATACAAACAAACCTTTTGAGAGATTGAGATTGAGGTTTTAAAACAAGTTAAAACTTTTTTAATATATATATATATATATTTGGAAATTTAGAAAAATAAGCATTGTTGAAATTGGTTTGTGTTTGGTGTTGTTTAATGTTTAGTTTTTTTATTTATGCCTATGATTTAGTTCTCTTCTATTATTTAGAATATATTTATGTTTTACTAGAGATAGAGATTTAGTTTGAGTAACAATTATATTTAAAAATTATTTATAATATATATTTTCTCTCATATTTTCTTAATTACTTAGCTACTTTTCAAGAAAAGTTTACTCAAGGTGGTGACATTCTTTAAAGGTTCTTCCGCACATAGAGGCTATTTGAGGGGATTATTTGATTATATACGACACTACCGAAATCTGGGCCTAATCCCGCTCACCCCGTGCATGTCCCTAAGTGTCCCCTGCCTATTCCACCTCCCCACAAATGCAGTCCCTCGGAATCCAAGATCCTGGTCTCATAGTACTGCATCCCTGGTAGAAAAGTAGGTTTTGGCTTGACCATGGTGACTACAAGTTCTGAGCCTAGGGTTTCTCTGTAGGTCCTTGCTTAGCTTGTTATCCCTATGATACATTCATGTAACCGGGTTGTGAGGTCTCATGTTTTAAATTGATTGTCAGATTTAATTTCTATATTAAATAAAATTAATCATTGCTTATCCACTTTTATAAAAATATATATATATATATATATACTCTGACAAGAGATAAAATGAATGCCAAAAATAAATTAAAAAATATATATATTTGAACTATTGAAATACCAAACCACAAGTGCGTCGTTCAATTCATCGAGGAAAAAAAACATTTTTAATTTAGAAACTATTATTATTATTTTGTATTTTATACCGACACTAGCTGTCCACTTTCTGTCACTAGAAAAAAAATTCAAGATTGTGACATAACAAATTAGATTTGTCGTACACATTATGATTTAAGGTGATGACTTTGACCGTACTGTATGATTTTATGACTTCATTAGGTATGTAATACTGGTCGAGTTTAATAGTCTCATGCTATAGTGATTGATGCGTGGTATATAAGGTTGATTATCTTTGATAAATTTTTATGAGGAGCTATATACATTGGGTTCTGATTTAATTGATTGAGTTCAAGAGATTGGTTTAAGCTAGATACAACCTGAGTTTATTAAAATTATTCTAGATCCAAAAATTTGATTTATCATCAAGAGACAAACAATGAGAATATGATTCTATATTATCAAATCAAAACTATACATCAAAAAATGGTCAACACACTCAATTTAATACTGTTTATTATAATCAACTGGCTTTTATTCCTATAATATAATTTGACACTTTTTGCTCCCCATTCTTCCGATTCAAATTCACTTCTCCCACTCTGGGCCTTTTAAATTCTATACATATGCATTTCTGTGTATTTTCGTCTGCGTGTGTATAATGCTCTTCCTTGTAGACTCCTGATTTTTTATAATCGTGAAATTAGAAATGATTAAAAGCGCTTAATTTATACCAAATACTGAATAAATCTATATATTATATCTCAAAACGCTGAGAATCAAATAAATAATAACAATAAAAGTCAAAGATGTGGACATGTACTTGGGCTGTGTTACATAATGGGCTGAATCCCAAGCTTACGTGTGGGCTGAGAAAAACGCCACGTCACCACTACCTGCTCCGCCAGATTTCGAAGGTCTGGTCTACGACGGCATCATCTCGAAATGAGACTTTTCACAAAGTCGAAGCCATTGAGGTCAAAGCAAAGCCTCGGCGAGAAGAAGAGCAGATGGACGGAGAGGTGAAGCATCATCGAGTGCGAACCAATGGCATATGGGATGCACGTCGCCGAGCAAGGGAGCACTGGCCCACTGGTTCTCCCTCTCATCCATGGATTCCCTGAGCTGTGGTTCTCGTAGGCGGCATCAGATGGCGTGCATCTCTCCCGCCATGGATACCATGTCATCGCCCCTGATTTGAGAGGATATGGCGAAACGGGAGGCCCCTGGGACGACCCCTCTCGTATTCCTGTTTCCATATATCGTCGGCGATACTAATCGGACCTATAGATCACTTCTGAAGCCCAGCAAGTAAAACCCTTGTCTCCTCTCTCTGTTTGCCGCTAATTGGCTGTGGGATTCTTGATTGATGGAGTTGTGATTTGGTTGTGTGATCGTGTGATAGGTTTTTGTGGTGGGTCGCGACTGGGGAGCTTGTGTGGTTTGGTGGTTTCTACAGTTCCGCCGGGATAGAGTGAGGGCTTTGGCTAACTTGGCTGTTCCCTTCTTCCCTCGCTCAGCAATCAAACCTTCTGATGATTTTTAAGATGTTTGGTGAATGATTCTATATCAATTCAGTTTCAGGTATGGCTTCAATAGTATGCATTTTTTCTATTCCTTCTTTTGTCATGTCAATATTGGTGATAGATGATGGGAAGTATATGTAGATTTTATCCTTGGAATCACTAGTAAATATGTATAAAGGGATTATTATTGCAGATTATTGCATATTATTAGAACCTACCTATATGGAAATTTTGCTTTTTAGCAAGTAGTTTCTGGTTGTTTGATAGAAAAGTGAATTGATATTATTTAGAATTCTGTCACACAATAAATCTCATTTTGT
The DNA here is from genome assembly GCA_026586065.1 of Dioscorea zingiberensis. Lineage (NCBI taxonomy): Eukaryota > Viridiplantae > Streptophyta > Magnoliopsida > Dioscoreales > Dioscoreaceae > Dioscorea > Dioscorea zingiberensis. The sequence continues at coordinate 6,622,995 of CM048821.1, read as the reverse complement.
TCTTATATCATCTTAAAGAATTTTCTTACTCTTGGTAAGCACCATGTAGCTCCTAGACTCTCATGCATATATCCTCTGCCCTCCTTTTAGTAATACAAATAGCATTTTTGTGGCCATGCCTAATTTTGAAATAGGTATTCAAAATTCCTGTGATATTTCTTAATCACACATGCTCATCTAATTCCTTATAAAATTCTAATTGCATTCATTTACTCTTGTAATTGTCTAATACTCAAGAACTAGACTAATTAAGTAATTTAGAGATGATAAATGTAGTAAAAAGAGAAATTAAGGGATGGAAGGGATATATAAGGTGTAGTCTCTTCGGTGTATTTTGGTTTGTCAAAACTAAGAAAAAACCTAATTTGAGGGCATTTAAGTGGAAATATATTGGTTTTCCAGGGCATTCCTACAATTATGTACTTTGAAATGAGTATATATACAAATACCTTCCATCATGTGGAACATTTACATCTTTTTTATTTTTTGAAATTAATACAAGCTAATTCTGAGGGATTGTAAGAATATTTACATCTTTGATATCAACATACCCTAAACAAGTATTTTTTTTTTTCAACTCTGTTTGCATTATTTTTGTATAAATATCTGTAATTCTTTGGTTTTCAAGATTTAAACTACTAATTCTAGTAAAACCATCTCTTCGCTCTCTAGAATCTCTAAGTGTCAAAATTGTATATAGTTCAGCTTAACGATTTTGGTCCCATAATTTGGCCTTGTCTTTGTCTTTGTGGGTGCGTTGCCCTTGGGAAGAAGGTAAACACAGTTAATGGCCTTTTAACAATGTTTTGCATTTCAAACAGTTTATCTCCTTTTCTTTTGGTATATATACCTTACAAAAAGACTACATGACTATTTACATCTCTATTGAAATTTTATGAATGCTAGGAATATGTATGTATTGGAAAGTCATTTGTTCGGTATGATGTTTTAACTGTCATGAAGAAATTTGTATTAGTTGGAATTGAAGGAGCTGAATGCTCCTTCGGTGTGAGGATCATTGATTTTCTCTCTTGAAAACCCCATTGTCACTGCCCCATGGATAACTGAGGAAGAACTTCAATATTTTGCTAGTAAGTTTCATATAACCTAGGCTTCCACTGGCCCCTTTAACTATTACCGCATGATGGACATACAAGACCTTTTTCATTTCTTAATTGATTTTATAGATAATCTCATTTCTGTTTTGCACAATCAAAGTGGAAATATAGAATCAGATTGGAATATTTACTTTAAGGAACAAATTGTGTGTAGTAGAGACCATAAACTTTATTTCTGTATCTGGTTACGACATCTCCACTTTATTCTTACTGTGAATTAGATAAATCAAAGATACAGTTATGTTTGTGGGAGCCTTTCCACGTCACTAGCGGCTTAATTTCCTTTACTCTAGAGATGCAGTGCAACACAAAAAAGATATTTAGTTGAAAACTAGTAGAAATGGAGATAAAGGGGCTTAGCTATCCATCTAATCTTAAATTTACCTTTCTAACATTTTTTAAAATTCTATTAGGTAAAACATGTATAGGAGGTTACAATTAGCTCTTGCATCTAGTTATAGAGTAGATGTGGAAGTTTGGGACTTCAAGTTCCTTCTTCCTCTGTGGAGCAAATAGCCTGTATTTTGTCTCTACTGCTTATAGCTTCCTGGTAATGTACTAGTTTCCTAACTAATAAATACATCAGGTTAACTTATTATCTCTAAAATAGCAGCCACATGTGTGCACAAATTGTTTGTATAAAAAATCATGGGTAATGTGGCATGTGAATAAAAGTTAATGCAGTGGCTGATGAGTAATTTACTAATTTTGAAGTGTGAGGGGATGAAGTGCGTAGTTTGATGTTTTCAAGATATGATAAGCAAAAGAACCCAAGAACATCCACAATACTTCAACATGCTGTAGTAATGTCTAAACTTGACAGTACAATATCAATTCAACTGGTTGGATGAATATAACTGTTAGTTTTTGGTTTAATTGAAAGTTACTTCATCTCCTAATAAGTGGTTATATAATATGCCCGACTTTCTTTGTTTTTTAGTAAATTCATTAGTGCTGATTGAAATTTTTTCATGAAAACTAGCTATGTCAAATGGAATGTGTTTATTAATGGAAACTTGCTGCTGTTAACCGTGCCTTTTTTAATAAATTCTTCCCAAGGATCAAAAGTGATGTTTTCTCTCAACTTCACATATAACAATCTCTAAGCCTTTTTTTTTTTTGTTTCATTTGATGCTGACAGGAATTAGAATTTCTTGCTCCATGGCATGGAGTAAAGTTTCTACCCTAACAAAATTTATAGTTGGTACAAAGATGTAGGATTTCAGAGTTATGGCACGGAAGGTCTATTACCAGTGGTGCTTTCAAAGACTTAGTCCCCAACCTTTGAGGTCACCAATGGCATCATTTTATTCAGCAAGAAAGTATGACAGGGTGACAAATGAAATCCTGTCCCTTTCTCTTGATAGTTTCCAAAGACACAGTGTAGTGCTTTGTTGTTTTAAGGATGATCTATATGTATTGTAATCAATGTATGAACAATCAATACTTTTTCCAGTGAGTATCACTTTGTACAGCTATTAGTAATTCATCTTGACACTCTTTCAGTTTATCGCCAGAGTATATGTATGTATATAATTTGGCAGAGGGTCAAATAGGGTATTTTGTTTGTGTTTTTATGTAATTTTTTCTTTATATGTATTTTGTATATGCTAACATATTTTTTATAAATAAATTGTGTTGAGATTGTAAATTGACCAGTCCACCCTATACTAAACAAATAGATGCAAAATTTAATTCAATAAATTTATTAATTTTAAAATATAACTATAAAAGTGTTTAAAAATATTTTACTTAGCATTATATTTTATTAAACCAGATTAACTCCAAAACTAAATCCATAGAATCTACACTTATTAATGAAAAGAAAATTGCATTAGAGATAATACTAGCAAAATGGTCTTCATGATTTAAAAAAAATAGTACTGATGATTTCCATTAGTATATATTAATTCAATCATTGATGTATTAGTTTTAATTAAATCTTCTGAAATTAAATGTTAGTAAGTCAATTTTAAAATAAGTTTGAATAAACCACAAATCATATATTTTTCAATGGTTTCTGTTCAATCACAAATCTATCACAGCCAGATACCAGGCCTTTTTAGCGGGTCTGGCCAACAACGTACTCCCTAAAGTTCAACCCCTCTTTTATAGACCCCATACACTACATAAAAAATTAATTTTATTTTCAATTTAAAAATGTGTGTTTGAGTAATTATTTTAGTAGTTCTTACTGTTTATATTATTTTTATACCTTCAGTACCGGTGATTTCCAATCTAATTTTTGGTTTTTAATTTTTTAAAACTTAAAGTTATTTGTAATTCATCCCCACTTTGCTTTAATAATATTTATAAAATGATATTTAATTGCAAAATTGAAAATTTAAAATTTTGAGAAAATTCAAAATCTCAACCTACATTCTTTTTTTAAGTTAAAATTAGTCCCACTTTCGCTTAGTAATATACTACTAAGGGTTGTTTTATAGAGTGTTGCACCATATAATCCTTAGTTATCAAGTTATATTCCCGTTTCCCTCAAGAATTAGAGAGAGCCCCTGTTTTCCTCGAAAGGAATTTCTGCAGCTTCTTCTCCACAAACTACCGCTCACTAAACTCTCCGATAATTTCTCCCCATCAGAATGAAGTACATGAGTCATTTAATTGTGGGAGGATACCAACCCAGAAGTAACCTGAGATACAAAAGAACTGGCTTTGAAGATGCGATCTCGGTATGGAGAACTTTGAAAGATTAAAGAAATCTGCACAAACGTATAAACTCCATCAAGAATTCAACAACTTATACGAGAGGATGAAAACATCAAGAGGTTAAATTCGGGAAGGCTCCTGCCTCTTGATCAAGTCCAGCAAAAGATCAGCTGCAAATTTGGTGGGGAAGAACTTGGACCTTCTCTCCATCTCCTCATTTACCCAATGGGTTCTACTACTATCGATGCCGACTTCCAAGAAATGAACGAAAAGTGGTTCAGCGGGAAGGCCCTAGACTACTCGTAATGGTATAAATCATCCCATGGAGAGTAAGGTTTCCAACCACTTCGGTAGGTATTCGAAACCCAGCTGTGGATCCAAATGCTAATTCATCTTCCTAGTTGAATTTTGGGAAACTATATACACCTGAGGACTTAAAGCACCGTTGGAGAAGTCCTCAAGATTGATTTAGAACATCTCGCTAGGTCGATATCCCCACAATGGAAGTCGGACGCTAAATATGCTCGCATTTGTGTCACCGAAAGTTAGACCTCAAGCCCCTGCACAAACCGGAATATGGGCTGGAGCAGGTGAAGGAGAAATTGGTTGGCATACTCTACGATGAAGATCCCAACATATCTCCGCTTTCACTACGGGCATGATCGCACACCCAAAGGAGGTAATCCCAAGTACTAGCTAATGCCAAACGATGGTGGATAAAGGGACAACTAAAACTCCTAAGACCGCAGGAAGAAGGATGATCTCCAACCTATGCAAGTGGAGGGAGGTAAACTGTGAAGAGACTCAATCGGAGAATGAACTTTGAAATCAAAATCTTGAACCACCGTAAACAAGGAAACCAGCATCATCAATTGGGCTTTAGCCGACCTCGCCATGGTCAGCGGGACGTGGGAGAGGCCCCTAACACCAAATGCGTAATCTACATGATGGAATAGGGATAGTCATGAATATCGAGAATCTCCTCGACCTTTGACGTCACTATACCGCCCATATATACAAAAGAGATGCCAAATCGAAGTCTCGCAAGGAGAGCCAATATCAAAACAAGATTAAGGAAAATTCTTAATCATCTCATGTTTACCGATGATCTTATCATCATCACTAGGGCATCTGCACTAGCCGCTAGAAATTGTAAGATGCGCCATAATCTATACAAAGAACTCACCGCCGTAAGATAAATTTCTAAACCTTCTTACTCACACCGCCATCTTGGATCAATAGAAGAATTAAGGCCTCCATTGGAAACACATTCCTGGTTTGAAATTATAGAACCTTTCCCTTTCAAATACTTAGGAGTCCCTGATTCTAAAAAGAATAACAATCCAAATAAATGGCATCCCTGGGGCTAATAGGGACCGAACCAATTTGAACTCTCTGGAACCATACAACAATTTTACATAGCGGAAGAGCACTCTTGCCAAATCCCAACTCTCCGGCCCATCCCCTCAAGGCTTCATGCCTTATCCCCGTAATTCAAATTTTCAAGTTGGATTAGAAATTTTCTTTGGGGATGTGGCAATCACTGGTGGCAAACCCTCTCCATCTCAGTAGGATGGAGCACTACTATACTTGACAAATCTGAGGTAGGGTTATAGAAATTAGGAACTTAAGAAAAGTAAAAATTGTATTGATGACCAAAAACCTCTCTTAACCTAGGGACATAAATCGTGAAGATAAACTTTGGGTGCATCTATTCATGTTCAGCCATGGATACTCCTTTAACACCGTCAAGTCCTCATATACAAAATACATCCAGTTTTTTCAAATTAATCTACAAACTGCATATGTCAGCCAAAACTAATATATCTTTTAGATATCCGGGGTGAATCTTGAAAACAATTCAATTTTTGAATGATACATGGTTATATGAAATCCAAATCTCCCTAAACTCCACTCTATCTTAACATGAATTGGCTTGTGGAGACAATGTCAGATTCAAGATCCGGTGATTGATAATCACCTCAATCATATTGCTATTTCAAACCGCTTTGGGGATCAAAATGATTTGGATAGAATAAGTAAATTAACTTTGAGAACCAACCATCCAAACCATTGGGTGCGCGATGCCAAGAACTTCATATGCTGGGTATTTCAAGCGGGATGTTTACAAGTATCTAAATTGGTGAACCCGATCCTCGAGTTAATATATGGAAGGGATGGCATAAAATTTGGAAGTTCTGGTGGCTCCTGTGAAGCTAAAACCTTCACGGGTGGTTGGCCCAAGGGGAGAATTCCTACTTATGAATATCTCAGACTATCCCAACATTAACCTCAACTCTACCGTCCATTATGTGGGATAAATAGGGAGACAACTGAACATGTTATATATAGATGCAGAGTCTCCTCACAATGCCTGATATGGTTTTAACTACTCTAGTAATGGCCGAGACATAAACTAGCTTCTAATAATGGGAGAATGGCTTATGTCCTCCCACTTAAAATGGAAAAATTGATTTCTTAACTTTGTGCTAATCGGTGGCAAACATACGGTACGGTGCATCCTGGAAGGCTCAAGTAGAATCTGCTTTCAAAAGCCGTGGAGACAACAAACTGCCTCAAATATTTCAACCTGTACAGAAAACCACATGGAAGCAACTCAAAGAAACCCAAGAATCACCCCTGTGGAGCACCTTACAAATTCAAGTTTTCCAATTTCTCCATAACTATGTGGATGCCTCTTAAAGCCCGCTGAGTAAAATTCTGTAGTGAAATAAGTTTCTTAATCGGTGAAGGGCACAAAGTATGTGATTTTGGTTTGAGCTTCCAAGTAAATACATATGTCAACAAGTTTTCCAAGGAATCTTGTAGTGTTTGGAGTCTAGAATGGAACAATGTGAAAGATGGAATCTTGAAGCTGTGCAGTGCATATTGACCGACAAGTCCAGAGTAGTTCTTGCTATTCTTTGGATGCATACCTAACCCTCAAGCAAGTTGGAGATTCTACAAATGACATCGAGAAGGTCGTACAATGTGATTGGGAGATACCTTGAAAACATAATTGATGTATCGCCCTGTGAGAACTGTAAATGGTACTTTCATTTACATAAGTTGGTAACTATGGTAGAAGAAATCCTCAACTACTACTATACCATCAAGGAAATGACAAACTAAGATGGTCGGAGAAGGCTTTACAAAGTATTCGGACCGTAATTTTGAACAACCAAGGCTTTATATAGTATATTTTGTAATTTCTTTTTTATTAGTTTGTTTTAGGCTCCCCACCGCCAAAACTTTAGTTATCGGGTTTTAGAAAATCCAAATGGTTCATGTGATTTTAAAACCCCATGTAACAAAAAATACATACAACTATTTCAAAAGTTCATCACATTAATAGGTAAATAACTATTCATCCCCTTTGAATAGTTCTAAAATGGTAACACAACTACCCTCGGTTAGCTTGGGATCTAAAGTGAATAGGGTTTTGGGTGTGGGTGGGGAAAAAGTAAATAGTGGTATTAGTGCCAAGGGAGTTTATAGATAATTTGCTCACATTGTCCACCCAAAATAATATAGTAAATTTTAAAATTTAAAATCTAAAAAGAGAACCAGGGTTTAAAATTTTAAATTTATATTCTGCAAAAATTCAAAAATTTCGTAAGGTTTCGATCCAATTTTCTGCTTTTTAAAAATTTTAAAATAAAAATTATGATTTACTCTATATATATAGACAGAGGAAAGTTCTACAAAGACCTCAAAACAATGCTACTCCTCAAAAAGTTCTATACTATTTTCTCAATTTCCTAAAAAAAACCTCAAGCTTTTTGGACTAGATGTCATGTCAACCCAAAAGGTGATTCAAGATGCTAAAAACAATATGTGAAATTACCCAGCTTCATCAATAGTTGTTCTTCTCTCCCAACTTCATAAAACCCCAGTTTTTGCTACTCTTATGATCTTATCTCTACTTTCAGAATGTTCAATCTCCTCGCTGCCACCAGAAAGACCATCTCCAAGGGCCCAACGACACCTCCCCAAGGTGAGCCTCTCTCCGCAGAAAATCCTTCGGGATTTTTAAAGGTTAGGGGTATGTGATTGAGCGAGTGCCCTGCAAAGCAGTGCCCTTCTAATTTAGTGTATTTATGATACGTGGATCTGTATAGCTTTTCCCAAAAAAAAAAGTTCTTCGCTTTTAGGGTTTAGGGGTGTATGATTCATGTATTGATGTTTGTTTTGAGTTTAGGGTTGTAAATAATGTGTGTGTGGATTTTTATTCTAGGATTATTCTTTCTGGGTTTAGGGTTTTATTTTAGGACCTAGGGGTCTCCCTTTCGAATCGGATCAGGAGAGCATGCGTGTATTACTAATGATTTTATTATCCTTGTTGTAACATACGCTTCAGCTTGTTTAATAATAAGTCAAAAATACACGATTTACACAAAATAATACACAACTCACAAAAAAATAATAATACTACACCACCCAAAATAATACACGCCTCTACTGGGGAGGCTGAAAATGAAAAAAAATTGTCATCATATACCTGAGCCAAAACTCCTTCTATGATTATTCTTTCTGCCATTGCTTATTTTTAGCACTCTGATTCCTCGACCTACATGTAGAGTTGCGTCGCCAGACATACGCTTATTCATTTTGTTGTAACACGCTTCAACTATTTAATAAAGCTCTTGAAAAATACATGCATTTGGCTACAAAATAATACACAACTCATCTAAAATAATACACACACGCTTTTACCCAAAATAATGGGCACTGAGTTTTTCCGCCAAAAAAGAACCAAAAGGGACAAGGCCTTAAGCATTTTTCAAAAAAAGTTTGACAGTCCATTGTTAGGAGGGATCTGAGGGGAACAATTTCAAAAAAGAGAGTCTGACCAGGGAGTTGAAAAGTCAGAGGGACATGCCAGAAAACTGAAAATATTTCGGGGAAGGTAATTTTCCCATATAGATATATAGATGATATATATATATTTTACAAGAATATATAAATAAATTTCTTTGGAATTTTAATAATATCCCGAAAAAGGAAACAGAAAACAGAATAAAAAGAAGAGTCTTCGAAAACAAGATTTCAATTTTTATCTAATTTTCTCGTGTAGCCACTGATCGCGGAGAAGCTCCATCGTCCTCCTTCGGACCTTCACCTCTCTCCTTCTGTGCTATCAAGGAATATTCTGGAGAAGAGAGAAGATGACCCATCGAAAGGGAGTAATCCTCCCATCAAAACCTAGTGTTGTTTCTCTCTTTGTCTCTAAACCCCTAAATAATTGTCTCTCGTGTGCGTTGTTTGTCAATGGAAAAGATGCCATCTTTTTGCAACATTGGCGTTGCGTTTCTATAGGCTATTCTCATCCGCATCCGCACACTTTTGATAATCTTGTTTAGGGCTTCTTGCTCTGAGGAGGTTTCTGTAAAGCCCAACAAAATGGTATATTTTGGTTTTCTTTTTCCTTTTTTTCTTCCTGGTCCTTTCAACTATTGCTGAAACTAGAATTCTGTCTGGTTTTGAATTTAGTCGGACATCAGGAAATGGTTCATGCGAAACAGCACGACAAGGGTAATGCCAGCGCGCCAGCCAAGCCTGCTGCGCTGCCCCCAGAGAAGCCTGCAGAAAAACTGGTATTGTTATGCTTTGATACCTCCTGTTCTATGTTCTTATCTGCTGCTTTTGATTTATTTATTATTTATTTATTCTTTATTTTTTGTGTTTTTCTGTGTGTATCCTGCTCCAGTTTGATCATACATATGTGCTAATAAGTTTGACTCTTTGGTCATAGAAATTTATATAATTTTGTGATTGTGATTATGATAAACTATTACTTCTAGGTATTCCTTTTCTAACAATTTTCTTTTTTCTGCCTCCAACCAATATGTTTTTTTTTCTTTCTATTAAAATGTGAAATGATATTTTTGCCTTTTATTTTTTTCTTTTGTTTCCAAAGTCTGAATTAACTGCCATTAATCTGAAGCAAAAGCAGAATCATAGGCTATGTTTAGATAACCGAGCAAAGCCAAGTACCTCCTACACTGGATCTTTTATTAGGTGAATTTAGCTAGAGGATTTTTTCTTTTTTATGTTAAATCTAACATCCTGTATATGTTCAATATTTTGTATTGTAGAATGGTGTAGCGTCTGGAGTAAATCTCTGGGTCAAGCATAAATCATCAGATTTTTGAGTTCTATTGTAGTTCATGGTATGTTGTATTAGAAATGATTTAACTGTAATGAGATTCCCAGGCACAAGTAGTTCAAGAAAATTCAGGGAAGGAGGAAAACAAGCAAATACTTTGGTAAAAGCTGGGCAGCTGCTGCAGACACAAGCCCTAAAGAAAAAGTAAAAGATGAAACTGCAAATAAGAGGGCTACTGCAAGAAAGACCAGGGAGGTGTTTCTTGATGATGATGATGATGTCAAACCTTCACCGGCTAAGCAGTTACATAAAGATGCAGACACACTGCGTGTTACCCAATAAAACTAAAAATCCACTCCTGCCAAACCAGCCAAGAAGGCTGAAGAATGCTGTAGGTCTTGGAGTTGCAAAAAGCAATCTGGCTGGATGAGATGAGGGGATGAGAGTGAAAAGGAGGAGCTTGATCACAATGCTGTGGGAGACTCCTGTTAAAGTGGGTGGAAGGGTGTATATGACGAGAATCTGGAGTGACTGCTGGTGGAAGAGGAGGAGAGGAGGTGGGAGAGGTGGGTTCATGAATTTCAGTGAAAGAAAAGACCCACCTGTAAAGGAGAGAAGGTAAAATTTGAAAGGTTCATTGAATTGTAAGGCAAGTAAAAAACTGTTGATCCATGAACTTGTTCTGATTTATACATCCTATATGTTGTCTCGTGAAGTTCCAGAGGGTGCTCCTGATTGTTTCATTGGTCTGACTTTCGCTATTAGTGGCACTCTTGATAAAATTTCCAAACCACCTGATATGTTGCTCTTCAAAATTTTGAAAAGATTATTGATTTCTGTTTTGCATTGAATTTCTTTATAATCTGCTACTGGTTATTCCCATATTTGAAAATCTGAATCAAGCGCAAGTGTTCTCTTTTTCTTCAAGGGCAGCACACAACCATTATACATTGATACATTTATACACTGAATCTGTCTATAAAGTTTGGAACGAGAGGAAGTAGAGGATTTAGATCAAAAAGGTACGGGTGGTCGGGTTACTGACTGGGGCTGCAAAAAACGTAGCTTGCTCAAAACAATTAATTTTAGTCCTGAACTGCGTGTTTTAGTGGATTTAGGCCTGTTATTGGATAATAATCTGTTGATAGAATTATCTATTAGCTGATGAGGAGGTTGGTGGAAATAAATCCAAAAAGCCAAAGAGTTTGGGTATGGGTTTCCATCATACATTTGTTCTTTTGGTTTCCTTCATGTTACCTTGTCATATAACTGCTGTTATTTTCTTCCTTTCTCCATTTAGTACAAACCTTCCTGACCAAGAGATGGATTGTTTGATATGATTCGAAAAACAATACCTTAGAAAGTGTCTCCCCAGAAAGACTTTAAGAAGAAAATTGGGGAAAGGCAGACAGTTCACAGGTGAAGAGCAGTCCCTGTGAAACATGACACAAAAAGGTATGGCTAGAACCTTTGGAAAGTTTGAGCAGTAAAGTTCAAACTTTCTTTATACAGCTTTTATATATTTGTCCTGTAAAGTCAAGCCATTATTCCTTCGATTACAAACTAGCAGCTTATTCTTGTTTTATAATAATATTAATTTGCTTCCTATGGCTTTTCAATCTTCCCTTTTGCCTCCATGTTTTAGTAGCATTTAAAAGCTCCGTGGTCGTGTCCCATTTGTTATTCATAAACTTTTTGAATTCCTGTATTCTGTTGTTGAAATTGTTTGTCTTTCTTTTGAGGTCAAGTAATTACTTCAGCTTCAGCTATTCTAATATACTTGATATTACTAAAAGGCAATATTTTTTCCATTTTGTTATCATTAAGGCTATCAGCTTTATTATGTCTACTTATTTATAAGTGTTGAGTGGGACTTTATTTTATGACTTTTATAAGGTGTGAATGTTAAGCTTGAATAGTTTTTACATGGTTTGGACCTAACTGCATAACACAGAGTGGCCCCTGCCTCTTATCGACTTACTATCCTTCTCGCTCACCTAAAGCTTCTCCAATGTTAAGTGGATGCTAATCTTTACTAGGGGACATGAAGGATATGATTTGCATACAATTGTTCACAACAAACCACATAAGATATACTGTGTTTCTCTCTGGGATCTCTTGTATATGAACTTAACTAGCCCAATTGCTACCCGACAAAATAAGAACGTAATTTCCATCTTGTATCTATTCCTCAAGAACTAAATCTTATATATCCTCGATGGGTATTATATCCTTTGTTTCATTTTGATATTGAACTTCAATTTGTATCATTTGTTAGTTAAAACTCTCATTTCAATTTTCACAGGGTATCAGGATTTCGTATATTTCACCGGACGGTCCATGTGGGCCAACTTATCGCTTCTCACGACGTTTCACGTGGACTGCCATTATCAGCACGCTTGACGCGGTCCACGTGGACACAAAATTAGAGTTTGGCAAAATCCACGTGGCGGTAAATTACTACGTGGACAAGTCCGTGAGAAATAACACCAAAATCCTCTCGATCTTCCGCGCGGCTCAAATCAAGGCGGTCCAAAATGGCTACAAATTGATGCTCAAAGCCTGCAAACGGTAAACAAAGTGTATAGAAGGAGATCCACCTGTGGATATTATCCCTGCAAACTAGACTATTATTTCAATCATGTTAGATTATCCCTGCTTTATTCACTTTGGCAATGAAGGATATAAGCATTTGTCAACGACTTGCCCTAAGGTTTTCAATCATAAGTGAACATGAAAATGTTGATCAATCTAATATTTTTGCCATGCTATTGGAGCCAAAGTAGCTAACATCCATTCTAATAATACTGGTAGTAGCACTTGTTCTGCTGCTGTAGAATTGGTAACTTCCAATTTATTCTGTACATTAAGCTTGGCGTATTACAGAATTTAATCTTTGACAATTTATTTATTTCAGATAATCAGTCTAGGTCTTTGACAGAAGAGCAGTGGTAGGAAGTTTTGATAAAAGAAAAAGTGGTGATGGTAATTCATTGACATGGACTGAAAAATATCGGCCAAAGGTTCCAAAATGATACGTTGGTAAATCAATCTATTGTGTATGTATCTCCGTGTCCCCTCGACTAAATACTTCCATGAGTATGCACATCATCTACATTTAGTTACAATCCATCATTGTTTTCTGTGATTAAACAGCTCCAAGGAATTGGTTGGCAACATGGAATGAGTAATTCTTGCAAACTAATCAGAAAGTGTAAGGGAAGAAAACAGAATGATAGTGGATTTAAAAAGGCTGTACTTCTAAGCTGGATCTCCTGGCATTGGGAAGAGTGTCACAGCGGTTTGGTTAGCTGGGATGCTTGGATTCCAGACTCATTGAGGTCCTTCTTTGTCTTAGATGTTCTTTTTATATTGTTTAGAGTGGTACCTCCTGCATGGGTGTTGGTTTGACTATAGGGTTTATCTTTTGATTTCTCTTTCAATTGCTATATTGTCCGGAGAGATGAATTTAATGCCCTTGATCTGCTAATTCTACCATTTTCCGCTTTTGTATCATTGGTATCGGCTTTTAGGAATGTCCCTCTGTTGCATCTTCTGGCAGGACTGATTATGCATGTCTTAGACAGAATCTGGGGAGTGGTATTGTTACAGGCCAACAACTTATTTGTAAAACCATTTTAAGTATTTTCTCTGAGGATTTTCTTTTTCTCTAAGCATTGCTGCCTCAAGACCTTATATAGGTTAGCTAATGCTGGTAGTAATGGCAATAGTGTAATCTGCAGATTGAATAGACAATGGCTCATGCTTTTTCTTCCTACTCTCTCTCCTCTGTGTAAATTTTGGCGCTTCATAATGTGTGGTATTAATGCAAGTGATAGTCTGGGAAGGCTGATGGAAAAATACTTAAAGGAATTGGGGGGAAGCACGCAAATTGTATCAAAGAATTAGTCAATACAAATGAAGTCTCTAAGTTATACCTGCTAAGGATTGGTAGGTTTCAGATGTTGATGCTGTTTAATAATTCAAAAGCGATATTATTAAGTTGTTCCTTTATGCATCTTTTTTTATTGAGTTTCAATATATCACAGTATCCTAAATCTGTATTGATTATGGATGAGGGGTTGATGGGATGTCTGCTAGACAGAGGTGGAGTGGGTTGATCTTATTGCCAGCATCAAGATTTCCAAAATACCAATTATATGTATATGCAAATGACCAAGTATAGCCAAAAACTTAAAAGTCTTATCAACTATTGCTTGCCTCTCAACTTCAGGTAGCCTGCACAAAACAGCAGGTTGTCTTCTTTCTAAATTTTATTTTTTAATTGAAATACGCTATGTTTAATTGTGGCCTCTACTTCCTCAATAACCTTTTCCCCTTGGAATTTTGGATGCTTTGACTTGTAGGCTTAACTCCTTTTTTTATGATTTTTGGTTTATTATGTTTTTAATATATGAAGGGGAAACCTTGGTGCAATGGTAAAGTTGTTGCCATGTGACCCGTGTAGGTCAAGGTGAGTTTGAGTCGCCGTAAGCAGCCTTTCTTGCAGTACAGTCGGGCTAAGGATACTGCATAATTGACCCACATCCCCACCCTCTCGCCAGACACTTTATATATATATATATATATATATATATATATATAGGCCGGTTCGGCCTCCCAGTGCACCAAATTGCCTTGTCCCTCCGGCCGGGGCCAGTAGATGCGCCTCCGCCTGAATCGGTCTGAGCAGTGCCTTTATTGGCATTACTTTGAAGAAATTAGAGTGCTCCAAAGTAAAGCCCACGCCTGGATACATTAGTGTGGTATAATGCCATAGAATTTCGGTCCCACCCATTTGTGTTGGCCTTTGGGATTGGAGTAATGATTATGAGGGACAATCGGGGCACACTTTGATTTCTTATAAGGTCCGGTCATGGAGTCCTAAAGTAACATCTCACATCCTGGTCGGGCATCATTTACGGATGAGACTAGGACGGTATCTCGAACGTTTTCGATAAAGCGACGCGCATCTATTAGAGCTTGTGATCTCCTTTCTTCTTGCGTTTTTGGGTCCCCACTCTAGCCTTTTCTTCATTACAGTGAAGGATGTACAAACTGTTTTTGTAAAGGTTATTTCATGTGGTACATCCAAGCAGTTATAAGTATTAGTATTTCTTACTATCTCTATATTAGTGATACTAGATTATGGGAAAGGTCAAAGGCAATGAATTTTGGTGCGGTAGTTTTCTAGTGGTTTCCAAATGCTGTTAATGACTGTAGGATGATAAAAATTAAAATTTTAATATATTTATTTAGTTCTTTGGTCTCTCTCATTGGTCCTAAGTTTCCAAGTTTATGTTATTTGTGCTGTTATTATATGAAAACTGCAGAATATCTTATATCCATGTTTCTAATGATATATGTAAGACTGTTTATGAGAAAACAGTAATTGTCTTAGATTAAAGTTTCATAGTTATTTTGAATCCTTTGTCCCATATTTTCTTTTCAATTTTCAAGTTACCTATTAAAGTTTGTTTTATTTTTTTAACCTGATATTCTGATGTGATGAGTTTTGTGTGCTGTCAAAGAACAATCCTTTTATAATTTTAAAGGTTCTTTTAGTATCTGTTCTTCCTGTGTAGGATGGCAAAAGAGGTTAATGCAAATTGCAAGTGCTGGAAGGGCTTCAAGTTAATGAGGTAATAGTTCATTTGTGCTATTCAAATTTTTCATGTTAACACACATTATGAGCTGTATGTTATGCCTCTTATTTTTATTTAGGATCAAAAGATAGTATAAATATTTATTCGTAAAAATGCTGGCTGGTGTTTTGTGTAGTATATGACCTTGATGTTTGTTGAGGCCATGTTTACAGTTTTTCCAGTGCAGTTCCAATCTATAAATTGTTTTACTTTTTAGATAGTTTCCTTTGAAATTCAAGGCTGATGTAGCTTTCCACATCTCATTACATCCATCTTCTGGATGCAATAGGATTGCTCTTGAGGAGCTTGGCAGACAGAGTCAATGGGGACATACTTAATGGCATTGAATCAATTGTAAATATATGAGCTTTTCACAATCTATTCTTGAATATGATGATATTAAAAGACGCTTCTTACTTACAAGTGCGAAAAGATGAAGATATTTCAATCTTCACTGCTGTGGACAAGTATTCCCTGTTCTTTTCTATAGTCTGCAATTATTCTATAAAGGGGTCATTTGAATATTTTGTATCATAGATAAATCATGTTTTCCATTCAGGCCATCTTGATTATGTGCTCTCTAATGATCTGGTCTTTTAATATCTAACCCGTTCTGTCTCTGTATCTCTGTTTAACTACTAGTTTGTATTTTCATTGTAAGGGTAGTTTCCATTTACTCCATGAAAATACGATAGGAAGCAAAATAAAAGATCGGATATATATATTAGTCATTGATTCTTGTGCAAAAGAAGCAAATAAAAAGTTTAAAGGTTTTGAATTGAAGAGAAGAAAGTTACTGATATAGGATGTAATTTCAGTATGTGGATTGTATAAATGCTATGGAATTGTGTGTGGGAACTTCAAAAGGGACACAGGTACACGCCAGAATAATTTTCTAAAAATCTATGAATATTCAGTGAGGGTCTTCCTTCAAGATAATCACAATATGTCAAATGTGTGAGTTGAAACTTTGTGGAATCTTTAGATTTACTAATGGGAGAGATACAAAGATATTAGACAATTTGTTGGTTTGGGTAAGGTTGGGGTAGGTAAATAGATCTTTGGGAGATCATTGGCATTTATGCTTAAGTTAGAGAGGAAAAGGGACGTTGTCAGGGCCTGGAGTAAAATATATATCTTGAGTTTTTTAATTAAGTGTTAAACTCTGCTAGAATTGAACCTTTGTTCTTGTGTTTCTGCATGGTGGATCTTGTGTGTATTGATGTATTGGACTCTCTATGTTTCTCTCAGGAATCACATTCTCATCTCTCTTTGTTTTGTTTCCAGTCTAGTTTAAATTTGGCAAATCGCCTGTTGGCTATTTATATGAAATAAAGGAAGTATGGAACTGGATAGTGGATAATCTCTTTTCAAGATAGCATCTCCATTGAAATCTGATCTTTTCTTTGAATCAAATAAAATGGAATACTCTGATTTAAATTATTAATGTCTCTTCTGCTAAATTCTACTTGTTCTTTATTGGTACGTATTGTTGTGGGGCTTTTTGGTTGCTTAAGAAGAAAAAAGGTGTTCCTATTTAACAGCCTATATAAACTTTTCTAGAGTCTCAATGTGTTTTTATCATTTTATCATCTGAAAAGAGATCAATCGCCATTGCATATGGATTTGAAGTTTTACCTTCCATTTCTGCTTTACAGAAAAACAGATAAATTTAGGAACTGTAATGGTATTCTAGTTGATTTCTCATATTATATAGTTTTGTATCTCCTTTCTACATACTGTCTGTTGAACTTAGGATTCAATAGATATTAAAGTCTGCTAAGTTTCATTGCATCTACTGTGATGGGATTACTTTGTCAATTTATAGTTTTGATATTGCATGTATTATAATCACGGAATTTTTGAATCCTAATCTAGTGTTGTAATCTACTCTTGCTATAGCGGTATAACTAATGGAATCTTTTGTAGACTGTTTGGCTTCAACGGGTGGCAAGTTGCTATGGATGAGATGAGAGGATTGATCTTGTGCATGAGTGATCCCATTTGGTCCTACTAATCGCTCAGGTTTGCAGAGCTCTGAAGTTCTATTTACCTATTATCTTTGAAGACCCTTCCCCGACCCCTGCATAATGCGGGAGCTTTGTAGCACCGGCTTGTCCTTCTTCTCTTTGTTAAGCAAGAACACTGTTCATGTAGATTCATATTCAAACTAACTTTAACTGCTCTCCTCAATTGTGGTCTTCTATAACCTCTTGTTTAGTTGGTTTGTGTTTGTATTTATTATCATCAAACATAATCTATGTAATTACAAGATTTCGCTTTATTGACCTTTTGTCCCATTTGACCAATATGCATAGCCACCGCTGATTAGAGGACCGCTTTTGAAGATTTTACCTGCAGCTTTACTCGTATATGGGCTTCTATCTTGACCTCTCAGTCCTCTTCTTTTGCTAACAACAATGGACTAAATTCACATAAGGGCTATTTTCTTTGTTCTAACAGGGAATTGTTTATAGATTGGCTATGCTTGATGCCAAATATTGGTTCACTTCTTGTTTAATATTTTTCTCTATACTCAAATTGATTTGACCTAAGTGGTCCGACCTTCCCCTGACCTACATATGGGAGCTTTGTTGCACTGGCCAGTTCCTCTTCTTTCGCCCCTTTGGAAGAGTGCCGGACCATTTTTATTTAGAAATAAATGACAAGTTCTATTCACCTATTAGAAACTCCCCAATGTGTTTAAGTGATTTTCAGGTGTTCTTCAAGCTAATTTCCTTAAAATAAATCCACTTGGGTTTCACTATTAAAGAGAATGAATTAAGTAAGCTTTTAATTTCTTTCTTGTTCATTCCAGGAAAAATTATATTAACTATCTAATTGTTATCCATAGGAAAGGGATGAAAATGGAGCTGCAGAGAATGAATTTGTTTTGCCCGGGCTGCTGAGTCTATTGCTGATGGGGATATAGTCAATGTGCAAATTAGAAGATATCACAGTGGCAAATCCTCTCAGGCCAGCACATTTACTGCGCCTTGTATCTCTCCCGCAGACACTCTCTATACTCAACACTCTGCTATTAGTCTCTTTATGTTGCTGCTGTTGATCTCGGAATAGCTAATTATTAACAGTTCCATCCTTCCATCGACTAGGGCTGCTTTGATGCATGGGAATAGGGAAGTCTCTTTAGAACCGTAATTCCTTGTCAAGATTTTATCATATAGTTTTTGTAGTATCTGTCCATATAGTATTTTCTATATATTGCTAAATCTTTTTTTCTCTCTCTCTCTCTCTATGTTATGGGATGTTTATCTCTTCATCTTCTTATGCTGTACTGGCTTATCTGACCTTTCACGCTTTGGTTTTATTTCTCTGTGGTGGGTGATATTTGTGTATTACATTGTCCTTGGCACATCTTCTTGTAGCTTAGTATGTGTAGTGCTCGATTGAGTTGGGTCAAATCTTTAGACAAAGAATTTCTCGTAAAATGGATTTGAATTCATATCTACTCTATGAGTAAACCAAATAGCCTCTTAGAATGAGTTAGAAGACATTGAAAAGCTACTTCAGCAGCACTACCAGATGAATCCTTCTATACATTTTCCAGCATTGACAAATTAAGATTTGTGGGAGAATGTGGAACTCTTAAATCATCATGCATTAAATGTATACACACACACACACACACACACACAGACAGTTAATACGATAAATGAACATGAATGCAATGTATAATCAGGGAGTTCCGTGATTCACTGAATTCCCTAAATAGAAATACTTTGATAATGTTCTCTTCAAGACATTGTACTATGGCTTTGTAAATATATTTAAATACAAGAGTGCAATAATGAGTATGGATGCCTTTTCTTCTGGAAGTTAAATTAGAATTTCTTAATATATTTAATTTATAATTTCTTAATAGATTTAATTTATTTTCTTTTTGACTGTGAAACATTTTGCTTTATATCTATATTTCCTTTTGCTTTTTATCTTTAGCTTACGCCATTAACTCTATCCCTCATTAATCATTGGTATTGAATTAAGAAAAAACTGGGTGCAAAGTTCACCTATACTTTTTTTGCCTTTTGTTACATGTAGAAAAGTCCTTATAAGTTCTTTTGTGACTAATTTTTATTATAAGTGGATAAGTTGGTATTGTTTTTGGATCTTGTATGAACTCTGATATGCATATATTTATATCCTTACTAACATGTATAAAAGCTCAACTGAAAATGTAGTGTGGTTATAATTTAATTCTATCAGTTGGATTTGTCTCAAGTTTTTGTAGCTCTTTTCATGATGTAAAAAGATTTGTAGAGAGGCTTTACAGTAGTCTGCGTAAATCTTCCTCACAAATTATTTTAGCTGTATCATCATGGTTTGTTAAAGTTGCATTTACTTATTTGCTCTCATATATTTCATGATACTCTCTCAAGCTTTAGAAGCTTTGTGGAAACGAATTAGCTAGATGTGGGATGGTGAGCTCTACTGAATATTTAAAAAGAGAGAAATATTTCATTATTAATTACTGAGGTATGCTGGAAAAGTTATATTAAAATCTTTATTTCTGACCTTTCCCAACAAGTTTCTCATTAGTTCTAAATTTATTTGAATTATGTTTCCTATTTCCCAAATATTTGTCTGGTTTGGCAGGGAGAACGTGAATTATAATAGAGGGATTTAAGTGGATGGTTGGGAAAAGAATTCAACAGCAGGAAAGAATTTGAGGCTTTTGAGGATGTCCATGTTCATGTTCTTGCTTCCTGAATCCAACTTGGACAGGTAAATTCCATCTCTTATGCAATTTTACTTTTTTGGTATTTTCTTTTATCCCATGTAGCAATAAGAAAAATCACTCAAAAATTCTAATTTGGTGTGACAATGATGGAGAGATAATTAATAAGATGTGGACCAAGGGCAGATACCATTTTGTTTGATGGACAAAAATGCCCTAGTGTTGGATGGAGATGAGTGGAGGATAACTCATGTCTCTGAACAGTACCCTAAATAATTTTTATGAGATCTTGAATCCCATCCCTCTACATGTTACTATGAAGACTTGGTTGTTAGTATTCTTGGTAAGGTTAGTTCTGTTTCTTGGCTTAATTCTGGTTCTCTGTCTGTAGGACCTACTTCGCCTGATCTGGTATGTGTGATTACAATGGATAAGATAGCGTTAAGTGGGAGAGGTTTATATACAAGGTCAGTAAATTTTGTAAAAACCCCAGGCTTTTTTCCTCATACCTTGATTAATTGGAAAAGTAGCAAGTAGGGAGGCTCGCCTGTTTGCTAGGCCAATTCTTTTTAAAATCCTTGAGGCTTCTTTCTTCCTGATATATTAGTTAAGAATAGCCTTGCCATGACAATAATGGTCATAGGCTAGATTAGATACTTGAGATGGAACCGTTGTGTGGTCATCCCCATATATTAATCAATGGAGGCTTTAGGGCTTGTGTATGTATCACCATTTACAACGTTTGGACCTTAGATTTCAGTTCGCTAAATTCTATTTAGGAGTAAATTGTTTTCTAGTAATTGTCTTTGAAATGAGTGAAGAATCTCCTCTTTGCACTTGTAACTTATTCAAGCTTTCAATTATTGTATGGATCAAGTAATTGGGTGAGTTGGAGTCAATTGATGCTCAAGGTCCATTAACTTCTATGTTTACAGGGAGACACTTCGGACTTGATTACCTCCCCTTCTACTAAAACAACCACTGATCCTCTTCGAAGTTCTTCCTAAGGTCTAGCATTAAATCTTTTTTTCCAGAGTAAATTTCTTGTTTTGGTTAAATGTATGTAAAATGATTCTCATTCTTCTAAGTGTTGAATCTATATCAGGATGTTGCTGTTCAGAAGGTCGGAGTTCTATGGATGCTTATTCTGCTAAGCCAAGAGGCCTTTGATACAATTGTAGAGCTAGCTGCTCTATAGGGTTCAAGTTCGCTCCATGGACTTTTACCAATTTGAAATCATTTTTACCAAGTTTCAGTATTTAATCTTCTTTATATGTGTGATTTGTGTAACGTGGATCAAGTAATCACATTTTTTCTTTCCATTACCTCATACTCTATATCTCTAACCTTATAGAAGTTATTACAGCATCACCTCCCAAGTACTCAATATGCTGGTTATTTAATGAAAAACAAGATACTTGTTCATTGATGAGTGAGTTTCTGCTAGGAACTTGGTTGGACGTGCATGGTTCCCATTTAAGCTTCCGACTGAGCTTACAGAAATGTAGTTTGTTTTAAACCAGATGCTTCTAGGCAAACTTAACAAAGGAAGTATTTTTCGAATTGGATTTTTAAGCTATAGAAAACACTATTGCCGAAGCAATAAATGTATGTCTGAATGGTTTAAGAGTTTGGACATGTCTCTACTAGGTAATTGCTATTTTGCAGAGGGGAAGTCCTATGTACACTCTCTGGTAAGTATTTAACTAAGTTTTTAAGGATTATGCTATTACACTTGTGGGGAATAAAAGGCACATATATAAATTATTACAATAGATTCCATATTTTGAATTATAAAATTGTATAAGTGATTGTTATAAAACTCGACAAAAATTTCTCTCAAAATTTTGATGTATTAGGATTTCTACCAAATGGTGACATCATATAATTCTTCTCCCAAGTGGATCCAACTTAATCAATAGAAGATCGACAAAAGCCGTCAATGTAAAAGAAATATTACTAAGGGCCAGGAGCTACCTAGGGCTAGGGATAAGGATCTCACTTCATCATCATTTCCAGCATGTAAGTTGATTGAGTTAAGCATTCTGCTTGTGCTTGACATGCTTGTTTTGGTTTTGTTTTCATTCTCCTTTGAAAGAAAAGTATTTTTTATTGGCTAATTCTTCTTTCCCTGTTGGTTGTAGGTGATGATAAGAACTCTGGGAGTTCTATTTACAAGCATGCTAGTTGTAGAAGTTCTGTATGCCATTTTCTTCTGAAATCCATGCTAATTCCCACCCTCCTCTCCTGGTCCTTTCCATTTACCAAGCTACAAGTTATCTAAAAGCTATCATTCCTACCAAAAAAAAAAAAAAAAAACTCATGTCGGAACTCAGAAATTTAATTTCATTTTCTACTGCTGAACCTCAGGAGATTCAGGTTTCTGGTGGTTATTAGGAATATCACTATTATATGTGTGGTTGGTTTTAATTCTATATCTACATAGAATTGCTAAGAGATTGAACTCAGGAGATTTCTCCTGTGGCATATTTATACTTAATCTAACCGTAGTTATTTTTGTATGTCTACTCACCCATAAGCATTGGTGAGCCATTATTTCTATTCCACTAACTTCATTATGTCCCTTTGATGTTAGGGTCACCCAAATCCAATGGATGGTATACAAGTTTCACAGTTAAAGCTGCATTAACGTAAGGTATATAAACATAGTAGGCAGCACTCGACATGTATGAAGTTGTTGACATGATCACCTCCTCCTGGCCAGTGAAGAAAGTACCAAAGAAGCGGATAGCAGCAATACGTTGGAGCCTGACGAGAATGGTTTACCCAAGAAAATGTATGTATTCTTTTGTTAGAGTAGTGGGAAGAGGAGGAAGAGGACTCTCTAGATAAGAAAGATGTATGGGCTGGTGGTTTTTCTGTTTATTATCTTTTCAAGAAATATTATAAGTGTTTCTTCAAGGTTCTTGTATTTATGCTCAGGGTTTGATCCTTAGATTGGGTTGGGAGATTCTCTAAGCAATTTTTCTGCTCAAAAAGAAAAATCCCAGTTGCTTAACCCTTCCCAAGAAACTACACTTGAGTCAGCCTTCCAATATCCGCCCCAAATACTCTTTAAAATTTTCAATATTAATTCTTGCTTCCTCACAAATCTTTGTATATGACTTATTTTTTATGAAATTATTATCCCATGACCATGGTTTTCTGGGAAAAGCTTTTCAGGCTTACGCCATTACCGAGGCTTGGGGAGGCTTAGAGGCTCTCACAAAATGGCCTTAGAGGCTTACATGGTGCCACATAAGTGGGGGGAACCAAGGCTTTCCTATGAGCTCATGGTTGGAGTGAGGCTTACACCTCATAGGCGTTGCTCTCGAACCCAGGCTTAAGGCTCTCGCTTTAGAATCCTTTTGGAAGATGTGCAGAAGTTTATGGTTTCGCCGACAATGGCAAAGGTACTTTGATGCTTACAGTAGGCTCCACTATCCAAGATACAAGCATGTGTGTGTCAATACCGATGACAATCACGGCTAATCCCATTCTTAGACCTTGCACTATGCCTGTAAACTTTTAAAAATAAATAAATAGAATAAGAACATTTTTATGTGTCAAGCGTAATTATATTAATAAATATGTCGAAAGCAAAAACCTAGAATAGGAAGATAATGACAAATATGTGAAAATCGAAAGCTAAGATTCTTCACTTCATGGAAACCCCTACTATATATTAACATATAGTTATGTGACACTTCCCGAAAGTGTCAATGGATTTTATTTTTCTGTGGAATATGCATATATTATGGCTGTGTTTTATTGAATGTATTTAAGGACTAATTTTGCTTTCTTAAGATATTTAAATTGCTATTTTTTAATTTATTTTTGAGGTGGTTTACGCCTTTCTGCCCTCACCAAGGCTTACGTACTGAGAGGCTAAAGGCAAAACGCATACTCGTAAATCTTCAAGGCTACTTTTAAAACCTTACCTCTAAGGACAATTACCTAGTACCTTGTACCCCACCTACCACATAGAAATCCAGTGGTATATGTGCCAATGGAGCCCTTACTAGAGTCTGTCCCTTTCTTTTATTTTGAACCTAGTAGGCTCTAAAGATTTGTACGATTAGATTGAGTTATTGTATTTCGCTCATTCCCCATGCGGTAAGGTTGGACATAAACAAGTTAAATTGTTAAAATATATATAATAGTTTTGTAATATTTTTAAATTTTAGGGTTTTAAGGAGTAATTGTAATAGAGCTTATTATTTTTATTTGTACAAAACTTTTGAATAAATCCTGCAAACTACAAGCACACGTGATTAACGTGACATGCATGCACAGAAAACATAGTCCACGTTTGAGCCTGTAAACTATGTTTTATCCCACTCAATGTAGCAGGTAGTTCTTAGATTGATTTTAACCCCAAGATCTATGTGGTATCATATAATCTCTGAGTTTGCTTGTCAAGTGTCTTATACCTTTCTACTAGGGTGTGTCTCAAATACACCAGATAGAGTAAGGTTCAATTTTCATTTAGCAACCCAACTAAATGGAACATCTGCTTCATGATCAAATTTTGTATCTTAGCCTTACATAAGCTGAACTCATTCCACTTTGCCTTCTTCTAGATGATGTAGATTGGATCCTGATCACAACTGTGAAACTCCAACTGGATCTGTGTAGTGACAAGTCTAAAGGTTTGTGTTCTTTTGGCGTACTTTTTATCTAGTCCTCCCATGCACGCTACTCTAATTACTCCCCGTTGATTTCCCATTTCCCCATATAGGTATACAAGCTGAGCTAGATTTGAAAATCAATGACAAGCCAAACACAAAGAAAATACACCTGCGATGAAACCTAGAGGTTCCTGCATCTGCTGGAAGGGGAGGATCAAATTCTGTGGTGGTGCTTTACCGAGGTAGCTTTTCTCACTGAAGTGCTTGAACTTTGGACGGTTTTGCACAAGTAAAAGGGCTTCCGTTTTTCAGTTGCAGTATAGCAACTATGAGAATCATGTCAACCAAAATCATTTACTTCTATAACTTCTATGATTCCACTGTCTCCAGTTTTTTTTTTCGCCATACATACATTTTTCTTTATCTAAATTAACTGAGCACTGTCAAGTACTCTTGGCTTGTGCAAAAGTGTGTATGTGAGTATTACATGTGTGCATGCATTCAAAGATTTATCAGCAGGAAAACAATACAGGTTTTTTTTTTGACAAAGTTCCAACAAGCGCCCCTAAAAGTAAGTCAAGGTCAGACGCAAGCAATGGTCAGCTTGATCTTAGGTTAGTCCATAGAAGAATATCATCACGCTGACTTCATCCTCCTCGTAGTATTTGTGAGACCTAATCCCTGATTTTTTTCTTGTAAGCACGAACTCCCATCTTAGCAAGGGACCTAGGAGTTAATAATTGACCCGAGGTCAAGTAGGAAAAACAATACATGTTAAGAAGTCATGTGTTTGTTCAAGGAATCAAGAGTAGTTGCATTTGTGTTATTCTGATGAACTCCTCCAAGGATTTGGGTGAAAGATTGAGTTTGGATTATCTTTCAAGTAATGAAGAAACAAGCTGGTCCCTGTCTAATATTATCTTTGTTAGTAGATGATATATCCCATCTTTGAGTGTTACAGCCTGACTAATCTCAATTCAGTCTATATCATTTGAAAATATTGTGGGTTATTGGATTCAAGGGTATATTGTTTTGTATTTTGTCTGTTTTTTTAATTTTTTTCAATAAAGACATAAAAGCATCTCCCAGTTAGAGCTGGACAAATATATATTGAACGACGTGTTCTCCCAAAAGTAGGATCCTAGACATCAATAAAGTAAGAGGCTACCTAGACAAGGATGCAAGTGCTTAGTGTTGTTTAAGTAAACAGTATCATTCTATATCGAAACATCACATTTATAAGTGCCAAATTTATATTATATACATTAATATACTTACTTATTGGAAAGTCAACCTGTTTGGACAACTTGTCTTTAAAACACATTCTATTGTATAAAATATTGTCGGTAGGTTTCTTATTGTAAATTTGAAAACGGTACAACTGTTAAAAATTATTCATCTCTATTAGATTTGGGAAATTTAGAAGTAATCGTGGAAATTTGAAAATAAAAAAGTTCTTAGAAATTTCACATGTTTCAGCCCGCCAAAAATATGTTATAAATTGAGAAGTAGACTGGGAGTGGGGGCTGTAGTGCAACTGGATTCTGAAGTTCTATTGACTTCATGGCGATGGGGAGTGTTAGAGGTCCCTCAAAATAGGGGGACTCTAATGCTAGAGAATTTGGTGGTAAGTCTCTTCTTGCTAGCCTATAACCTGTGGAATCGTGGATGGATGGAGCTAGGCAGAATGTTGTTTGTTTGTCTGGAGAAAATGAGATCATGTGTCGGTGAGGTGTACTCATTTTATACCTGGAGCTCATTGGATACAACTCATATATACACACACACCATTGAAACTT